>JAMQGT020014805.1:0-100061 GCA_024447675.2 Pterophyllum scalare | reverse complement strand
ATAATAATAATAATAGTAGTAGTGATAAGGATGATAATCCCTGGCTTGATGAGTGTCTCTTAATTTGTGTGTAATATTGTTGTAATTTAAGAACTTGTCGATATCTGAATCACAGAAAAAGGAGGGCACATTGTTGTGATACTTAGAAGCGTCTCACTCATTTCATCTTACACACTTTCTTTTTTAACATTTCAAAATGAAGCCTTTTCTTTCTTTTTCTTTTGGTTTTTTTTAATGTTTGCATTTCATTTCCACTCCATATGGTATCTCGGTTTAATGAATGTACAACTGTGTGCTACTCCTCACCTTTCCCTGCCCCGCCTCCACCTTTTCCCTTCACCTCTCCCTCACTGTCCCTCTGTGTCTCTTGCTGTCCGTCTGTGTAGCCTATCAATGTGCAGTGCTAACGCTGTCAGTAAATAAAAGCCTGTTGTTTTTGAGTGTGATCTTAAGAAGGAATAAACATTGCATTGATTAAGAACTTATATTATTACTATGTTACTATTCGAACATTACCTGTAATTATTGATACAATGACAACATGGATTATGCTAACTAATTGTTATTAAGAACTGTCAGAAAACATTGCAAAATTCATAATAAAACACTATATGACGTCTCCATGAGAGGGTTTTTTTTTGTTAAAGTGGGGTTCTCACTGAAATGAATATTCCAAATATGAGTTTACGCATTAAATGTAACCCTGAGAAAATTCAGCTTATAATACACTAACATATTATGTGACTAGAAATTACATACACATCATAAAACATTACACAGGCAGGGAAACACTGGGGAACTAAAATTATCCATCCATCCTTTTTCTTCCACCTATCTAATTCAGGGGTGGGGGGTGGCATTGGCGCTTATCCCAGCTGCCATAGGCGGAGGCATGGTTACACCCTGGACTGGCCGCCAGTCTGTCACAGGGCTAACACAGACATACAATCATTTGCACTCACATGCACACCTATGGGCAATTTTGGAGTCACCAATTAACCTAACCCCACTAACTGCATGTCTTTGGACTGTGGGAGGAAACCGGAGTGCCCGGAGAGAACCCACGCAACCACTGGGAGAAGATCCAAACTCCACACTGAAAGGCGGATTTGAACTGTGACTTTCTTGCTGTGAGGCAACACCACTGTGCTGCCTAAATTCAAAGTTTAAGAGAAAAATTCAAATATATGAAAAAAAAACTTTGAGATTATAGACAAACATTTTTGAGAAAAAAAATCATCAAAGAATCACACAGCATTACAACCCCACTGCACAAAAACCTGAACTTAGATGAGCCAGTTAAAGGAAAATATTAAGGGGGCAAAAAGGGAAAAACAGGAGTCTGGAGTTTGGGCCTCTGTAGCACCTTGATTCTTTTTTCAGCCATTCTCTTGCAGATTTGCCATTGTGCTTGGGATCATTGTCCTGTTGCAATTTCAGCCAAGCTTTAACTGTCAGACAGGGGACCTCACATTTGGCTCCAGAAAGTCTTTGGTATACAGACGAATTCACGGTCGACTCAATTACTTCAAGGTACTCAGGTCCCATGGCTGCAAAACAAGCCCAAAATCATCACCCCCTCCACCACTGTGCTTGACAGTTGGGATGAGCTGTTTTTGAAGATATGCTGTGTTTGGTTTTCTCCAAACATGGTGCTGTGCATTATAAGATGAACATGAAAATACTACACAGTTTAGTGCAGGCTAAAGTAGTTAGTTTGAAGTATTGTGGTGACATGTACGGTGATGCAGTGTGTTGGACTGGTGCAGAGCAGGCTGTGGTGTTAATGGCCAGTGTTCGCAGGCATCAGTTTAAATTTAAGGACTGGACTGGTATTTAATGCCTGTTTCAGCTGATCTGTCTGCTTACACCTTGTTGAATTCAGTTATATCCACAAAGAGCAGTAAACCAAAGTGCAGCAGCAGATGTCAGCTGATCAGTGTGTAAAATTCTTCCCATGCTGCATCACTGCTACACCAGATATTAGATTTACCCCATCTGCCAAATCTCATGTTAACCCCAGGACAAAGTGTATCTGCTCCTGTTAACGTTCGCATCTAAGACAGCTGTTAACACTTTTAAATGGTGATAGTTAAAGATTTTAAAATTATTTTGTTGTTTGTTATTTTATTTTTATCATTTCTTTATTTATGCTTTCTGTCTTTTATTTTATTTTTATTTTTGTGGCATGCCTACTTTATTGAGCAGTGTTGGCAGACAGACGGGAAACACAGCAGAGAGAGGGGATGATCTGCAGCAAAAGGCCCAAACTGGAATCAAACCTTGGCCAGCGTGACATGTGGTGCATGTACTACCAGGTGAGGCCCAACTGTTTATGGATTTGAGTGTGAAATGTATTAGAATATAATTTGCTACATCTGCAGTGAACAAAGTTTTGATATCTCTGTAACTTAGGAGGATATTGGTCCTGTCAGTCCTCTTTTCTTACCTGCCAGTGGTTCAGATGGACTTTATCAACCACTTTGCTGTCCTACCAGTCTACCCGTCTGATCAGATACCATTCTTGTCAAGGATAAATAAAGGTAAATGGTTGCACAGTTCAGTGTGTGCGTTAATTTATCAACAGAATGCTTTAGATTAATCTGCTTTTGTAAGCACTGTGCAGCCATTTCATGTTCAATTTCTGCATTTGTTGATGTTTAGCACTGCAGAAATCCAGGACCTAAATGATGGGATTAACATCTTGCCAGCCCTTTGGGTCCAGTTGACCTGGACCTTTTCAATATTTCACCAATTTCTGATCACCTACCAGAATATTGATATTTTATTCCTTAATGGAGACTTAGCTGGGACCAATGGATTGCTGCCTCCTGGTGCAGCTTTGTCCACCTACTACAGTTCCACAGGCTGTGGTGGGGGCACTGCATCTGTTTATAAGAACCACCTCTGTACTGTCCTTTTTACTGCTTTATTTCTAATAAACATTTATGTCAGTGATTTCTCTAATGTCTATTCATAAAATTTTCAAACACAACAAAATAATGTTTCATTCTCCTCAGCACAGTGCAGTGGAGAATGCAGTGCTGCCAGCTTCACAGGGATGTGCGATGGCAGCAGTTTGACTCTGACATCAGCGTTATCAGGTACTGTCCATAATTTGTTTTTTTGTTCTGTTTTCTTTTTGATGGTGTTTCTTTTGGTTTGTTTTTGGATTCTTTTTTCATTTCTGACAAATGTTCACCTCAGTAATTATGCTAACTGCTAACTCATAACTCTTTTTTTCTGATCAGCATCACATGTCCACATTACTTAAGTTGCAGTATTTTTTGCAGTTTTACTGAACAGTTGCGGGTTGGCTTTGGAAATTAATATTAATGCAGACATTTACAGCATTCTTCCTCTAGGAGGACCTTTGTGACCTTTGCATTAAAGACACTTAATATGTACACAAAGACAAGGTGTATATTTTACATTGAGGGTATGTATGTCATCTAACTGAAATTTTGTTTAATTCATTTGTGTAAGAACTATAATATTATGATTATTATTATTACTGCTTTTTTTTATTTTGTTATTCTGGCTGTAGAGATGATCCTGCCAGTCCACAGCAAACACCTGATGACTAATGGGGGTCCTCAAGCAGAAATGGTGACACTACAATTACATATTTTTCCCAAAGAATGTCTAAATGCAAAAAGCAATTTATATTTCAACCATGTCTTTGTTTGCAATGTTATTTTCTTTGTAATTAACCATGGGCAGTTGGTCGTAAAATCTTAGCCACTGTTGTTCCATATTTTTTTCTGGGTGAAGTTCTGGCAACAACAGCTGCCACTGTTTATGTACTGTATATGTAATGCTGATTTTTACAATAAAATACTGTTATGTCACACAGTTGTATTCTGTTTTTCATCAACGACTGTAATTAGGTTTAAGGTATATCATTTGTATTTGGAATTTTTACCATAAACAGTTTAAAATTGTCACCGTATTTTATACAGTAAAATACAGGCAATCATAGCGACCAGTATTATACCGCAAACCCAGGTCATGGTATTTTACCGTGAACCCGCTTTAAGGTATTTTACTGTGAACCCGCTTTACGCTATTTTACTGTGAACCCGCTTTACGGTATTTTGCCGTAAACCTTACAGATATTTTGCTGAGAACCTGTTTATGGTAAAATAGTGGCAGCTGTGGTTGTTACGAATAACATAGACTCTTTGTTGTTTGTTGTTGTTTATTGCCCTCTGGCTACACACAGCCTAGAGACAGCTGGTTAAACTGTAAATAAAATGAAATTGCAATATTTAGGATCATAATACAAATAAACACAATTTTAGAAACTTTCATTATCAACCTTATGAATAAGTCACATTTAAGGTTGTGCTAGATCAATCATATATATATCTCTGAGATTCAAATTCAGCATTTAACACATTATAATCTTGAACATAAAATTTCCCAGATTGATAAACCATCAATAAACTTAGCTTTATACTCTATCACTCTGCCCACAAATCTTTAGTTTACCCTCTAAACAAATGCAACAATACATCAGATTACACATTATGATCTTACAGATCTAAACACAAAATTAAACCAAATTTGTGCATTTTTTGGACATTATGATTAATTAGTGATGCATCTCATTTGAAAACCCATGTGGGAAAACGTATTCCACTTTTATGCAAAATTAATGATCGTTTACTTATTCAAAACAACACAAAGACCGTTTACCCAATTAAACAGATGTTTAATATTAATCAGAACAACTTACCACATTGGGGCAAGGTTATTTAGATGTTTAAGTGACAGGTGTAAACTTTGTTAGGCCTGCTTAGTTTGTTTGGCTCTCTGTGGCTGAAAAGGCTATCTTGCAGTTTTCTTCCTTGCCAGTCAGAAAGCACAAAAAAGTAAACAAAGAGCAGAGCCCTCTAGTGGAAGGCAGTGATACCAACAGTGGTTGCTGGTAATTTAACATGAACCTATTTACGGTAAAATACTGGCCCGTACTTTATCGTGACTCTGTCTACAGTATTTACCGTAGAACAGTTTACAGTTAAGTACTGGCAACCACAGCTGCCAGTATTTTACCGTAAATTCAGCTGTTTTTTTTTTACAGTATATGTAAACAGTAAAAAAAGTGCTTAGTTTTTCACACACTGATTCTTCTTTTTAGCTTAATTTGTGTTAAATAAATAATGACAGTTCAATGTCTCATGTTTTGCAGTTGATTTGCGGTTGTGTTTGTCTGATTTTAGGACCTTCTAAAGACCAAATTATTTTCTTATGTCCTGACACAAAAAGCCTTAGAATTTAAAAAGGGGATATTTTCTTTTTTCTGTTTTTCTTCAGCAAGAAATAGGTGCCAAGAAATCAGCATCCAGCAATGACAGAAGTCATTTAAATGAAAGATAAGACAGTTTAAGATGAGATAAATAATACTGGGTTAAACAGGGTTAAATAAAAATTTTAAAGCCTACAACTTTCCATTTAGTATTTTGTTTTCTTCAGATGTAATTAAATTTTTTATTTCATTGCAATTCTGAGCATTTTGTGGCTTATGATGTTTTGGAAAACCATAAAAAATGACAAGGTACCACTACTACTACTAATAATAATAAATTATTACTAATAGTAGTCATTGTAAATACTTGCGTTTAAATTTCCTCATCCAGTCTTCATTTGCTTGTATGTATGATCAAAGGGACATAAAATACGAACAAATTCAGGTAAAAAATATTGATAAATCACTGATTTTATACAAATGTTCATACACACAATTTACACCAAGATTTGTGGGCATGCACTGTTAGTAAATGAGGGTCAGTGAGAGGACAATACATCAGATGACATTTTGATGCACCTGAAAACTACATGTGAACCATGTTTGTATGATTTTATAGAGTTTAAGCAGTGCTCCACCTCCATGATAGTTCAGTTAAAGTGATCTGAGACCATTAAAATGATGAGATGATTGTTTTATACACAGAAGTTTGTCATTATCTGCTTGAATTTTGTTGTACTTTTCCTGTAAAACTTTATCTCCAGTTCCACAAAGTATTGACTCAGGGGGGCTGAATACTTTTGCACACCTCACTTTTTCAGTTTATTTGTAAAAAAAATTTTGAATCGTGTATAATTTTCTTTCCACTTCACAATTCTATACCACTTTGTGTTGGTCTTTCATATTAAATTCCATTGAAATATATTTATGTTTGTGGTTGTAATGTGACAAAATACAGAAAAGTTCAAGGGGTATGAATACATTTGCAAGCCACTGTAAATATATGAGTGTTGGCTCAAAACTTTTGCACAATATTGTCGATTCTGCATTTTTCCTCACATTACTTAAATGTTTTCTTGACAAAGATATTTTATAGCCGACACCTGAACTTTGTTCTCAGATATATGGAAGCTCGTTTCCGCCACTAAACAACAAATAAAAAATTGCCATCTGTAACTTGAAATTTTGAGTTACGCATCTCAAAATTTCGCATTAACAACTCAAAATATTGAGTTAGTTCTACCAATCAGGAAGCTCCGTAACGATGTCCTTGTTAACTGGAAGCAGGAGGCTGAAGGCATCAGCTGTCCAACAGATCGACATGAAAACATTGAATCCTTAACTTTTATGCAGCTGTTTTTTGCTAGAAGGCATTTAAATGGTCAAAAAGCAGATGACAATTTCTTCACATTTGCTATATACTGCTAGCTCACTGATACTGTCACTACCTGATTTTGAGTGTGCATGCATTGTCAGTATCTTCTTCCAGGTAACAAGGAAATGATCTCTTTCATGAAGATTCCAGAGTGGCAGCGCTAACTCAGAATTTTGAGTTATTAATAGGAAATTTTACAACTTATTTTCTGGAAATTTCAAGTTTTCTGGAAATTTTGAGTTGTTTTCTCAAAATTTTGACCCAGTAACTTGAAATTTCAAGATACTTAACTCAAAATTTCAAATTACAGATGGCTATATAAAATATACACACACACACACACACACACACACACATATATATATATATATATATATATATATATATATATGTGTGTGTGTGTGTGTGTGTGTGTGTGTGTATGTATGTGTGTGTGTGTGTGTGTGTGTGTGTATTGGTGAACACAAGCTTCCATAAAGACATGTTAGGTCTTTCTGTTTTTTCCCAGAGCACTGACACTTTTTTATGCATGCCTAAGACCCATTGAAGGACGGAAGACTGTGGGGAGTAAGTGGGTCTTCAAAGAAAAGGTTGGTGCAGACAGGTCCACTGAAAGACACAAAGCAAGATTAGCTGCACAGGGCTACTCGCAACAATATGGGCTGTACTGTGATGAAACCTTCAGTCCAGTAGTAAGAGCAGAATTCCTTTGTACGATGATCACCCTGGCTGCAAAGAATAAATTGTTGCTTCATCATATGGATGTAACAACAGTATTTCTGAATGGCACCTTGAAAGAAGATGTGTATATGAGGCAACCCGAAGGTTTTGTAATAAAAGCCCAGGAGCATCTGGTTTGCAAGATGAAAAAGAGCATTTATGGCCTGAAGCAAGCCTTGCGTTGTTGGAATGCAGCACTTCATGATCCTCTCCTTAAGACTGGATTCATCCAGTCAACCAGTGATCCTCGCTGTGTATGTGGATGATATCATTCTGGTGATGAAAGATGAACATCAAATGAGGGAGACCAAACAGGCTATTGCTGACAAGTTTGCAGTAAGAGACGTGGGCAAACTGAAATATATCCTGGGTGTGACTGTCAACTCCAGTTGACACTAGTGTCAAACTCACAAATGCTATAGAGGATGGTGATGCTCTTGAAATTATACCAGTCAGCAGTTGGCAGTCTACTTTACCTGTCAACCTGGACCAGACCAGACATCACCTATGCAGTAAGCAATGTGGCCAAGTTCTTTTCAAGTCCATCTAAGGAACACTGGACTGCAGTGAAGCGAATCATGCGATATATCAAAGGCACCACTGATTTCAGACTGCAGTATGACCGAGGAGGTGGAAGTGAATGCACAGGGTACTTGGACTCCAACTGGGCTGGTGACACAAATGACAGAACATCAACATCAGGATATGTGTTCCAGATGGCGGGTGGGGTGGGGGTGATGCCATCAGCTGTAGAAGCAAAAAGCAGAGTTGTGTGGCACTCTCTACAGCTGAGGCTGAATGCATGGCTTTAGCTCGTGCTGCTTAGGAGGCAATTTGGATGCAGCACCTTGTGGGTGACCTTGGGAATAAATCAATAGAACCCATCGTGATCAATGAGGACAACCAGGCAGTCATCCGTATGTGCAAAAATCCACAGTTTCATGGGCATGCAAAACATGTGGACATCAAGTACCACTTTATCTGTGAGCTGGTGGACATGATTGCAGATATGCTGACCAAAGGTCTTAGCAAAGACATGTCAACAAAACAGAAGCATGGCTGGAATGAGAACATCACCCAAGAAACATTATCCTTAATGTGTAATTGACTAGTGGTCAAGCAGAGCGACAGAGGCAGAATAATCCTCTTGCTGACCATGGGTCAGGGTAGTCTACCCCTGAACCTACAAATTCACACTAAGTTGTTTTATGTTATTATTCAGTTGGTTTTACATTTTCATGTACATTAAATGAATATTAAAAGACAAGACTGAAATATTATAAAGTTATAAGCAATATGTGAAGTGTTAAAAATAATCCCTTTTGTTTACATATTGATTTTCAGTTTACAGCGCTTCCAGTTATGTCTGTTTTTAAGACAATTAAAAAAAACCATTGTATGTTGGCACAGAGAAGCTGGATTGTGTGTGTGTGTGTGTTTTTTTTAATTCCTGTAAAACTTAGACTATTTTTATTACTTTTGTCCTCCATTTTGTCCAGTTTCCTCAAATCCTCATCAAAGGACGCACTGCACACCATGCTGAGACATGCCAAATTTTCGGCTCATAGATTTTTGGAGTCACCTTGTTGCTGGAAAAAATATTTCATGTCTGTCAGACTGCGTTATCGCTTACATTTTTCCAATTCAACTAAAAAAATGGGAACAAGTGATGTGTTTTGGGACAGGGTGCTAGTGACAAAGTGCCTAAAAATATAATTTAAAACGTGTTCTTTTCCAAGTTGTCCGTTATGTGTAAACAAAACACCTGTTTGATGTGTTTTTAATAGTTGAATGATTCACAGGTCAGTGTTATGTTGCTTAAACAAAGAAAAACCATTCCTCTGAAAATCAGTGGAAAACTTTAAAAGACCTTCAGAAAGCCTGGAGAAATATAGCTCAAAACCACTATAAAAAATACTAATTCGGCTCGATGGAAGCAAAATATAAATACGTGAGTGTTGGCTCAAAACTATTGCACAATATTGTCGGACCTACTTTTTACGTGACAGTACTTAAATGTTTTCTTGACAAAGATATTTTGTAGCCGACAACTTAACTTGGTTCTCAGGCATGTCTTTACGTTGTCTTTTCCCCTCACAGCACTAACGCTTTCTTGCGCATACGTAAGACCCGTTGAGAATACGTAACCAGCGTAGCGTTCACCATCCAGGCGATCGGTGAAGGGTTTTGTGGGTCATGGGGGAGGAAGGTAAATAAAAGCGGGGAGCTAGTAGCACTAAGCGGCTGGCTTTGGACGGTTACTGGGAAATCTGGTGAAAGCAGGACAGGAGCGGACAGACCGCAGAGGGAGGGACTGTCGTTCGGTTACAGCAGCAGCAGCTGTCGGCGGTAAGGCGAACATTATTCTTCTCGTCTATTCACGCTTCTTCGCTGGGTGCACACTACGGGAATGATCTCTGCACTGGCCCTACTGCAGCTAGCCAGTTAGCTAATGCTAGTTAGAGCCGATATTTTTGAAGTCTAGACGGTCGTTAATGCCCTCGATTTCGCTTGAGATTACCTGAACAGCACGCTGGCTGGCTAATAGACTCGAGATACGCTAACCGAGCTAATATTACTGTCTGTGTTTGAAGCTGCAGTTAGCTCCGAGCAGCTCTATTTACTCAGTGGTCCCAGAAAGGTAACAATGCAGGCTGTGGATTGCTCTCAGGTGTTCTTAGTTGAATAGTTACCTATAAATAGCTGAATATGTGTGACAAACGTAACCGTCCCCTATTCTTATTGTATTCATAGGTATGTTGTGAATAAACAGGTATCATAATGTCCTGTCTTTTGTAATGTGTGTATTAATATCTCTGTCTGATCCTCTTACTTTGAGCCTAATTACAGTACAGCAGCTACTTGAAGCGGTGGGAATGCAGTAGCCTAGACCGTAGGAACGACAGTCAGCCTGTAAGGTGTTGTGTAATATTTACTGAAGTGCTTTTAGGTGGACAGTCACACACTAGGTTAGAGTAGAATGATTAGAAAGGGAATTCAATTTCTGTTCCTCCCCCTCAGGGAGGTCAGGGAAGTTGAGTAGGACAGCATGTGTGATAGTTTGGATCTATCTATAAAACAATCGTGCCTTTAATGTTTAGGTGAGTGATCATCAGATGAACTATTGTCAAATGGGGCTTTATATCAATATGATGCATTTGCAACTTGTATATCTTTAATTTTAGACTTGATATTCTGTAGTATGTAAAAGGCTCAAGCTACCTTTCATTTCTTTATAATTTGCTTCTAAGGAGCCCGACTTGCTTGCCTTTAAAAAAAAAAAAAAAAAAAAGCAATAGTTTTTAAGGCTTTCTGAAGGTCTTCCAAAGTTTTTCTTTGGACATTGACTGCTTTTTCACTAATTTTCAGCCCAGTCCCTGTACCTGACCATTTGCAAGGAATGTTTTTTTCTTTTGTTTTTTTATTTAGCTACTTAATACTGATCTGTGACTCATTCAAGCATAAAAAAGCACCTGACTCAAGGTGCTTTGTCTACACATAACAAAGCTTTGACAAAGTATCAGTTTTAAATGGTATCTTTAGGCTCTTTGTGACTAGCAGCCTGTCACAAAAACACATAATTTGTTCCCATTTTTTTAAAAAACTGAATCTATAAAAAATGCCAAAGATAAGTTTGACATGCATAAATTTTGTATCTTTACAACAAGGAAAATTGTTCTCAAAGAGCTATTAGCCAAAACATTTGGCATATTTCAGCATACTGTGCAGTGTATCAGAAAAAAATCTAAGGAAGATGGACAAGTGGAGGATCTATCTACTGTCCACTGAAGCCTCATCAGAAATGGTCTCAATGGAAGGGTGGTATTCAAGAAGCCATTCTTGAGGAAGGGAAATGAGGAGAAATGACTGAGCTATGTAAAATTATACAAGAACTGGACTGAAAGTCAGTGGTAGCAGGTCTGATGGAGTGATGAATCCAAATTTTAAAAAATTTGTTCGAATTATCAATATGTATGGATGAATTCAGTGGAAGGGTGCAACAGTGAGTCTCTACAGCCCTCTGAAAAACATGGTGGAGGCTCTCTCATGGTTTGGTGCTACATTTCAGCCAGTGGTGTTGGAGATCTTGTCAAAATTGATGGAATTATGAACTCAGAAAAGAACCATCACATTTCGATCCAGCATGCAATACCATCTGGAAATAACCTGATTGGCAGTGGCTTCACTTTTCCCTACGACAATGATCCCAAAAAGCATACCTGGATAGACAAACGCACAATTGAACACACTCAGTGGTCTCCCCAGAGCCTGGACCTCAACATTATTGAAGCAGTGTGGGATCATCCAGACAGAGAATGGAACAAATGGCAGCCAACATCCAGAGAAGAGCTTTGAATGGCCTTTAAGATGCTGGAGAACTATTCCTGAAGACTACTTAAAGAAATTACAAGAAAGCTGCCTCAGAGAGTTCAGGCTGTGTTGAAGAATATAGGTGGTCATACCAAATAGTTCATTTGGATTGAGCAAACAGTTTTTGCCTTATATACAGTATTTACAGTTATGTTTGCATGTTTCAATAGATCACTGCACCTATTTGGCAATTTCCTAGCAAAATATAAAGAAATTAAGTGTCTCAAGACTTTTGCACAGTACTGCATACCAGTGTATTTGTTATTTCACTTGGATTACATGATAAAATAGTACTATCCTTAGTGGTTTTGTACAGTGATACTGATGTTATTTATCTTTGTTGTAATTGCTATATAATACTGTTAAAAGCTAAAGTCTTCTGAACATACCAGATGAGTTAAGTGAAACATGCTGTGGATGCCTGTGCCTGCTGAGCCATCAAATTCTCATTATTAATGGTTCACTAAGAGCCAGAAGATAAAATGAAAAACAGCAGATGGAGCTCGAATTTGTGTGTTTTTCATGAGGCTATTTGAGCAGCCTGAAGATTTTACTTGGTCTGTCAGCTGTTAAAGAGGTCAGGATTTTTATTTATTTATTTATTTATTTAAAGAGATGTGATGGAGATGGCACAAAACGATGCAAAGGACTAGCTGCATTAAAACTTTCCTAGAAATTACTCTTTGGTGCTAAATTAGAAAATGTATACATCTTTCAAGGTTGAATGGGAATAAATATCTTGCATCTTAGATTTTTCTTTAAAATAATTGTTTAGTTTCTGAAAGGCTTAACTATTATATTTAATTAGTATCTGAACTTCATACTGCATGCTTCTGGATTAGCATCTTTTAACTTTTAATTGTTCCAAAGAGACCCTTCACTGTACACAATCAATTAAAGGACTTTCACGGTAAAACTAGTAAAAAAAAAATCAACTGAAATGAAATAAATAATACATTAAAAATGATAATCTGTTAGTTAGTACTAGTCATCTTGCAGTAAGGTGAGTTCAAATTCATCTGCCGAGTGGGAACTTTGTTTTGCATGTTCTCCCTGTGGCTGCGTGGATTTTTTCCGGGTGCTCCTGCTTCCCCCCAGAGTCTTAACAAGTGCTTGTCAGTTTAATTGGTGATTCTAAATTGGTCCTAAGTATGAACACACCAAGAAGGTCCTGGATCCAGGCCCCCTTGAGAAACCTAGTCCAAAGACATGCACGTTTGCTTAATTGGTGACTCAAAATTGGATGTAGGTGTGAATGTGTACAAGATTTTGTACAACTAACCATAATAAACAAACAGTCATAACTAAACTGAAACAAGCAAACCCACTCTGGAAACTTTGTAAAACTAAGCTAAATTCAAAACAAAAATTTTAAACTAAGGAAAAATAACCAATAACTCTGGTCAGATGCCCTTACATTTCTTGAGCACAGACATTTATTCCTCCTCTCCTTAGTTTGCAGGTGGTCTGATTGGGTTTGCCTCATCCTTGTGTTGCCATGGCGATGCGGGAGTTGGTGGAGGCAGAATGTGGGGGAGCCAATCCGCTCATGAAGCTGACCAGTCACATGACCAAGGAAGGGGGGCCGTGGCGGAGCACCGCAGCACCTCCAGTGAGTACTTTGAGACATCAGGGACTGAGGTCTTGAGTCTGCGCAACATGCAAGTTTGGGGTCACTTAGAAATGCCCTTCTCATTTTTAAGTGTCTTCATTGATTTTATTTTATTTTTTTAACTTAAACTTTGCTTTTCTAACTTTGTAAAATAAAATGTGACAAATTTATAAATTTACTAAATGGTATTTATTGGTGAAATAATATATGGCAGCAGACCTGCAACTCAGCGTTTATTCATCTGTTTTATTTGCACTACTCTCATTTCAGCTCAGAGTGAGTGGTTAGGCTACGTCATACCACTGTGTTTTACAGCCAAACTAGTTTCTCCTTTTCCTGTATGGAGCTGACAAGAGACAGGGGATGTCAAATACAATTAATCGAGTTCATGGCAACACTTCATGTTACTGTAAGAGCAATAAAAGCTTTCCAGCAAGTGGTATGACAAACTGCCCTCTTTCTGCTTATTTTTACATCATGTCTCTTTGACCAAACATAACAAGTGAGAGAGAAACCAAAGCATGAGCTTGTGTGATGTTTTCAGTTGTAAGAGCAGTTTCTAGTTAAGTAAAACAAACAAACAAAACATACAATTAAAAGTAGTTGGTGCAGCAGGTGTGAAATGCCTTTAGCAGCTCTTGGCTTCCTCCTCTTTTACCTCTCCTGCTAATGAGGTGCCCTTGTTTGCTTGACGCATAGCAAAGTAAACACAGAACAACAGAGAAGTGAATTAAAGTAAGTAAAAATTTTATTTATGTAGCACCCAAAGTTACTCAAAAGAAATTTAAAAATATGAGTTTTTAGCTGCTTTTTAAAGAGATCACTGAGTTCACAGATCTCAGGCTCAGTGGGAAAGAACTCCAGAGTCTCGGGGCCACTGGTGCAAAAGCTCTGTCTTTATTTCTCAGGCTTGCCACACTGCCAGAAGGCCTTGATCATATAGCCTCAGGAGCCTCCTGGGGATGTATGGATGTAAAAGTTCATTGATCTATGCTGGTATTTATTATTATTAGTATTACCACCTTTTATTTTACCAGGAAGTCCCATCGAAATCTCAGTCTCTTTTACAAGAGAGACCTGGCCAAAATGGCAGCCATATAAATTCAAAAACCTCTTCATATTTGTCCATGCAGAGCTCTAAAAGTCAAAACCAGAATCTTAAAGTGTACTCTGAAGCTGTTGGGGAGCCAGTGCAGCTGCATTAGCAATGGTGTGACATGCGAGTATAACAATGAGAATAATAACAATTTCCAGTTCAGAGTGTGACACATTGGAACTTAACTTGGCAATATTTTCTTAAGTGATAAAAGCAAACCAGAGAAATAATGTGAGCATCCAAAGTAAGGTCAGTCAAAAGTTACACCAAAGTTCCTGATGGATTTAGTGAATGTTGGAAGGGAACCTAGAGTTTCCATTACCCCAAACACAACTCTGCTGGGGGCCACAAACAAGAACTTTTGTTTTCTTTTCATTAAGTTGGAGAAAATTGTCTGCCATCCAACTTTTAATAGAAACTAACCACCTGTGCAAGGTCTGTGGTTTAGAGACATTTTGGCATGTACATAGAAGTGGCAAGAAATGTCCTTAAAAGTGCTCAAAATGTGCTGAAGATGGTTCAGATAAAACAGGAACGATAAATACCCCAAAACAGAACCTTGTGCCACACCGTAGGCAAGGGAACTGAAGAGGACCTGAACTTAGAAAAAGCCACAGGAAAGAATCATTCAGACAGATGTGCTATATTCTCAAAAGTATTTGCTCATCAGGGTGGTTTATGGGAATTTCTGACCATTCTACCAGAAGTGCATTTTTGAGGTCAGACACATGTTGGATGAGAAGGTCTGACTCGCAGTCTCCCTTTTAATTCATCCCATAGGTGTTCTATTGGGTTGAGGTCAGGACTCTGTCAGGCCAGTCCAGTTCTTTCTCACCAAACTCGCTCATCCATGTCTTGATGGACCTTGGTTTGTGCACTTCTGTGCAATCATGTTGGAACAGGAAGTCATTTTACATTTTACATGGCCTACCACTTTGTGGCTGAGTTGTGGTACCACGCTGGAATTCACTGAGCTCCTGAGTGCGACCCATTCTTTCACAAATGTTTGTAGAACCAGTCTGCATGCTTGGGTGCTTGGTTTTTTTGGGGGGGTGTTTTTTTTGGTAAATGGAATTGACTAGAATACCCAAATTCAGTGATTTGGATGGGTGAATATCGAGGGAAATCTGAGGGTCAGCAGTATCAAGAGGCAGAGTTCAGGTCCAACATCAGCAAAACAAACATTTTCCTGCATCACATTGCATCAAGAAGAGCCCCTTGTTACCAATAAATGATCAAGCTTTTTGAGTCAGGATCAGACCAATATCTCATCAGATTGGTGCATTCTTACTTTTAACTTAATGCACACAAACTGTATCAATAAACAAGATTTAACACAATCTATTCCAGAGTTGTTAATTCAGGTGCACATCCTTTTAATTTGACCAAATTCTAAAATGATTTTCATGTTACCTTCATTATGGAACAACTTTCTTTGGCATAATGTTTAATATTAAGTGCAAAAGTCAGGAGTTTCATGTGCAGTTGTTACCAGGTTAGAGCAAAAGCACCAGTGTTGTTTTTGCAATAACTTCTCCATACATTTCCAAGGTCCCTGTGACATTTACCTGTGGAACCACGTGGTTTAATCTTTTTGTGCAAAACAGTCAAAATAAAAGATACCATACTTATTACCTGTGTTCTTTTCCTTTCTTTTTGTTTTTCCTCAGATTCACCCTACTCCTATTGAAATTGCAACTGATGAAGATGTAAGTGCTAATTTTCTTTAAATTTTAATGATTTGCTCTAAGAGTGTACAGTGTATAATTCCATTTTCCCACCCTAAAGCCAAGATATTTAGGTTTTCTTAGCATTTTCTTTAAAAAGTCGTTAAGCTTTACCATTTGTGTTTTTTGTTCCAGCTCGTAAATGAGTTCCTTCAGGAACCCCCACGCCCTCCACAGACATTTGACATGGGTCAGCTGTTGGAGGAAATGCAGCAGATTGACCAGCAGAGCTACAGACAAGCTCCACAGAGGGGTGCCTTTCATTGTTTAGAATGCCAGTCTGAAAGATTTATTTCAGCTCAAGTTTAAGTATTTGTACAAACTTTTTTTGGTATTTGAACCTCTTCATATTTCCTTGTCATAGCTCCAGATGTGGCAGCGCTGGCCCTCTCTGGTGACTGGGTGGAGGAGTTCCTCTCAGGCTCTGACTCTGCCTCTGCCCCGGGGCTTATTGCTCTCAGTGATGCAGCAGATGCCGACTGGACAAAAGAATTTATTGCTGAGGCAGCAGGTACATTTGAGTTTGTTATCATTGCTTTTCTTCACTCTTCCTGCGCATTCTTTGCTTAATGTGCAAATCATTTTTTTGCGGCAATCATCAGTCTGTCTCATATCATCAATTTTTTCTCAAATCTGAGTGAATATCTGTAGGACCAAGGTCTTCATAATGTAGCTGTTCTGATAGATGAACTATGGAGAATGTCAGCAGAATCTGATCCAAGTTTCTTCCAAGGTTGTCCTTTCACACATGTAGCACACAGCAGGAGATGATCTGCTTTAAAATTGTACTCTTTAATAAAAATCAGTTTGAGGGTTATGCAAGTTCACCAAATGATTACTTGTATTATTCTCACATGGGCACAGACAGGCTGTGATAATAAACCGTTTAATGTCCGATCCAGCTGAATCAGACATTGCATTCTCGCGTACAGCTGTGTCAGGTAATGTCTGCGAAGGTTCAGGGCTGCATTGCTTGGGTGAAAACTGCTTGTGTTGTTTTTGCAATCTCTTTACAATATCTTTCCCCTGCTTTTGTTTTTTTTTTTAAATTCCCCACTTTTCTAGATCCTGGACGCTGGGCAGAGGAGTATCTGGAGCAGTCTGAAGAGAAGTTGTGGCTGGGGGATCTTGGAGACAAGGCAAATGAATGGTGAGCAGGGGATAGTGATGAAAGTGTGTGTGTGTGTTTTTTTTTGGGGGTGGGGGGGTCCCCCAACCTCCAGTACTGTGCAAAAGTCTTGAGCCACCCCTCATTTCTTTATATTTTGCAAGGAAAATGGGAAATAGGTGCAGTGATTTATTGAAATGTGCTGACATACATGGAAATGCAGTATAGAGGTCAAAAAAGGGGTTTGTATAATTCTAATGAGCCTGAATGTCAGTATTTGGTATGACTTTATTCTTCAACACAGCCTGAGCACTCTTAGGCAGCTTTCTTGTAATTTCTTTAAGTCCATCTTTCAAGTCCTGTGTCAAGTTTTGCTGGATTCCCCCCCCCTAATTCTTAAGGACGTGACTTCTTCTGTCCTCCACTTGTCCAGTTTCCTCTTTCTTTTTTTTTTTTTTTTGCACAGCATATGATATGTCAAGTTTTCAGCTAAGAACACTTTGTAAATCATCTTGTTTGTTCGTCTTGCAAGATTTACAGTATCATACTCATGTTTTTTTGTTTGTTTTTTAATCTGAAAGGACTAAAGAGTACCAAGCAGAAGATGAGCTGAGGCAGACAGCCAATGAGCTTGTGTCAAAGGTTGATGACCCCAAGTTGCAAAACACAGAGGTGAGCAGCAAATCTTTGTGAAAACATATCACATCATTTCCTTTTACATATCTGTCTCCATATCCTTTCACTTTTCTTTAACTCTTTTGTAGAGTAGCTCCTAGGGACTGTAGCGTGTGGTACACAGATGACTCTGTGGTTTTTCATGGTTGTTGTCTCAGTATGGAAATAAAGTTCTTGGTTTGGGAAGAAACTGGCACTTTTAGTGTAAAACTGTTTAATAAGTAATAGTAAATGCCTTTTTTTTTGTAATTTGTTTTTTGTTGTTATGTAGTTCCTGCGATTCATTAGGCAAATTGGCGAGGGCACTGTGACAGTGGAGAGCAAGACAGACAAACAGCTCACAGATAAAGCTCAGGCCGAGAATGCACAGAACTGGGCCTCCAACCTCAACCAGGTACGAGTTGCAGCCCACTGAAGGGAGGATGGTTACAACTGTGAACACTGAATGTTGGGGTAGAGCATCGGTTCACTTTTGCCCAGTATAGGCTATGCATTGTGACTCATCACCCCAGTATCTGATGCAGTGTAAAATTTTCCACAAATGTAACCAGAAGCAGCCACCAGTCTGCCTGTAATATGAGTCTCCAGGCTGCAGTGTTGCAGATGGAATTAGTTCTGCAGAGAGAGGGCTCTCATAACTGTCAGCTTCTCCTCTTGAGCATTTAGGTTTTAATGTGCAGAACTAAGCTCTGGGGTTTTCCCGTCTTGAGTCAATTTTCCTTTTGTTCTGGGTTTTACTGAAGGTGCAACTTCATGATTTTGTATTCAGTCAGTTCATGCAGTAAAAAGCTGATGCCAAATTGAGTTTTCTCTAAATTTAAAAGACGACAGATACGAAGGTACAGAGGCATAATCCATTCACTTTGCCAAAAAGAAAAAAAGAATAAAGGCTCTGTTTTTCTGAATTAATGAGATTTTAAAATCCCCAAAGAGCCTTTATTGACTTGAAAGCTTTATTTCTTGAGCAATAATACTGCTACAGTCTGTTTGTGTACTGGATATTTTATGTATCTCCAGGATCAGTTGAACCAATATGGCATCAGGATGTGAGATGATGCATCTAAAATGCATTCAGGCTGGCTAAGTGGTAACTCAAGAGACAAAGATGCCAGTATCTCCCAGTGTTTCCAGACTAAACTAAAAGAAAACTCCATTAAACTGAGCAGTGGGACATCATTGCTTATGAAATCAAGCTTTCAAATTAAAAGAGGCTCTTTTGGGATTTTAAGGTCCATCAATCCATATCAGTTCATCCTTCATTTTTGTAAACTGCTTATCCAATTTTGCAGTGGAGGGCTATCCCAGCTGTTATGGGGTGAAGGTTGGGTTATACCTTTTGATTACTAGTCGATTTTAAGAGATCTCATTAATTCAGAAAACAAGACAATATTTTCTCAAGTGAATGCTTTATGTTGAATGCAATGTTATGAGAATTATTAAACATTAGCAAAAAAAAAATATGGTATAATAAGTCAGTTATATAAAGGAAAGTCAAAATTTTGACTTGCCATTTTAGCATTTCATATTTTTTTTACCTCAATTTGGACCTAGTAATTGATTTGTTACTGCCAACATTTTTTTTTCTAATTTTATTTTTACTCATAACTCACTCAGAATTTGGAGTAACAAGGCATTTATACTCCTGCGTTAAATCTACACTGTAGGTATGTCGTCACTGCAAACCTTTGTGAAACCCAACACTGTAACATGACATGCGTCTCCCTAGAAATGTAACCACCAGCCACGTCGACACAACCTGCAAACACTGTTTGGACAGTTCATTACCGTCATTTAATCCTAAACATCTCTAGCTACTCGCTGCCAGTTTTCGGATCGACTGGAAGAGAAGGGATCAACTTGATGAGAGAAGCCTCACCGCCAACCACAGACAGTATAAAAGATGAACGAGGCTACTGTGATGTCACCCATTGATTTCTGAAGTCAAATTTTGAAGCCTCGATGAGCGTTTGCACCATTGCCATCTTAGTTGCAAACAAAGGAGATTTGACGAGGAGTGGTGGGAGCTTGTGAGCATTTTGAAAGATGGCATGACTGATATTTATTTTTTTAAAATTCAGTATGACTAAGCCCATGGACTTGACAGGAAGGTGTCTACAAAGGTCAAGACAGAAAGCTGTTTTCCCATAGAGCGCTCACGATAGGACTGAAAGTATTTTTGGAACCACAGCTGTCGGCTTCTAGCAGCCTTCAGAATGCAGGTTTAAGACACTTGCTCATTGATGTCATTTTTCTGACATAGAAGTTATGGTCATGTTTTATACTGTCTATTCTGCCAGCTAGTGTTTTGGTGGCAAAATTGCAGAGCAGTGGAGATATACCACGGACAAATAGACATGCTGGCAGCAGTGGTGGCCATTTGTGTATGCTATGCTGCAGGCTCAGATTCAACGCAGAAGTACAAATTAAACTTTAATCTCCATCTTTTTAGCAGATATCTCAGTTTGGCTTTTTCTGCTTTACATCTGCTTTTTTAGCTCCGCTGTCAACGACAGACGACAGTCAGCAGAGCTGATGTGATACTGAGCCATCTGGTGTCTGGATACTTTTTGCTAAATTTGCTCCTCCTCGGTCATTTTTATATTTGAAATTTTCGAACCTTGGCACAAATACTGAGTAAGGCTCCACATAATAGGGGAGGTGGACTTTTTTTTACTTTTTAAAATTAACTTAACTTTTAAATGAATTTTCAAAATTTGAGAAATACTGATATTGATGTTGCGCTTTAATCTCTACCCCTCCCTTATTCCTAGGCTGACACTTCTCAAACTTTGTATGAGTATTCAAAGCTCTACAAAATACTTCAGAAAATTTTTTTTCTTTTCAATTTTTTCCCCCAAATTTTTTAAATTTTGAAGATAAGCAGTGCATTGATATTTAACTCCAGTTGCTATGTCTCCCTTATTTATTGTCTTATTCTTCAAAGAATTGTAAACAAAATATTGCATATACATTTTTTTCCACAATAGTACTTTACATTGATTAATGTCAATCACTGTGCCTTCCTTAATTACATTTGACAGTGGAGCTCTAAAGGTCAACAGGGTGTTTTATTTTTTTATTTATTTATTTTTGGCTTTCGCGTTATGCTGTGCATGTGTAGCTCTCGGCCCTGTTTATTATACATTATGATTACATCTATTCCATGGCCCTCTAACTTTGAAATGTGATTTCCCCATTTTTTAAATTTATTTATTTTTTTACCTGCCTTTGAATTAGAAGCTTGCCATTCTCTCAATTAACACCTGTTATTCATCTGCTCCTCCTAATACTTCAAATTACTCCTTCTACTCCCACCCCTCCAAAAAAATAAAAAAAAAATCCTCCTCACCAACTCCTCCTCTTCCTCAAAACATCGTCCCATTCCCTGCTGCCACCCCTCCCTCCGTAGTTCCTGATGGAGACGGGGGAGGGAGCCTTCCCCTGGAACCCCCAGAGGTGAATCAGAAGATTGAGAAAGTAAAAGCTAATCAAGCAGAGCACTGGGCCAAAGTCGTCAGGCAGGTACGACCTCTGTGGTCATGGCAGCTATAGACATTTTGTTTTTAGCTGCAGATATAGTTATAAGTTTTGCTACCAGTATTAAAGACTTTGATCCTACCCATCCATTCAGATAGTCTCAGAATCAATTTATCTAGCTGCTATTTAGTGCTTTCACTGTTTGACTAGCAAACAGGGAGTTAATTAGAAAGAATTTTAAGGAAGAATTCAGAGAAAAATGGTTCTTCTGTGTTTTTTCCAGCTTTCTTTTTTTTTTTAACTCCTTTACATTCACTTTCCTCTCTTTTTTTTCCTCCTCTTTGAATGCCCCCGTTCTCACCTCTGATAACAGTTTCCTCAGCCAGCACATACTGATTCCTGTCAACCACTGCCATTGCTCTTCGTTGTTATTCAGGTGTCAGAGGAGTCGGCTGAAGCCTGGGTAGATGAGTTCGCTACATCAGGACCTGATTTTCAACAAGCCAAAGCTGCAGTGGAGGTGAGGCGAGAATCTATGACAAGTCAAAACCTTATACCCAAAGTCAAGTCCTGTATATTAAGTAGTACTGTAGAGGTTAAAGCACACAGTGTCCCTGAAGTTGAAGTTTTGAAAAAGGAAACTTTCCTAAACGATTGGTATGAAGATGCCCTTGACTTAAAATAACTTAGTCCCCCCCCATCAAACAGGATTAATAGCGCACCTGCTTCTTTCTATTGAAAAAGGTCAAATTTATTTCCAGTACACTGTGAAGTGATGATGTGTGTCTGTCATTTTGTCAGAGTGATGTGGATTTCTGGGAGAAGCTGCAGCAGGAGTGGGAAGAGATGGCGAAGAGAGATGCAGAGAGCCATCCCTGGCTGTCTGACTTCGATCAGTTACTCAGCACTTCTTACGACAAGGTATCTGTCAACCTGGTCAGAGCAGGCTTCTGCTGAGAGCTGCAATTGATGTGTTTCAGGATTTCAACATTTTTTGTGCATATAGTTCTCATTCTTGTCCAAAGCACATTGCATTGTTTTCCTGCTTTTCATAAACCCTGTGAAGCACAGAAATGCTCTGAGCAGTTTGCATTTTTCTTTGCCAGGGCTATCAGTTTGAAGAAGACAACCCCTACTTATCCCACCCGGACCCTTTGTCGGAGGGATTGAAGCGGATGGAGGCAGGGGACATCCCTGGTGCCGTTCGGTTTTTTGAAAGTGCTGTACAGAAGGAACCAGACAACCAGCTGGTGAGACTCTGAAAGCCTGTGGTCTCATTTGCATTTCTTGTGTATTTTTTTTTCCTTTGAACATCCTTTTATTAATTAATATAAGAACAAGTGGACCACCAAGTCTCCCTACTTATAGTTTTAGACACATTTTCCTCCTGTTTCCAACAGAAGGCGCTTGAAATTATATTGGGTTTTTTTCTTTTTCATTATATTGCAGGCTTGGCAATATCTGGGAACCTGTCAGGCAGAGAATGAGCAAGAATTTGCTGCCATCAGCGCCCTCCGCAGGTCAGAAGCCAGAATTGCGAAAAGCTTGTCTATAATGTGTAATCAAGAGATAAATTAGTACACTATATTTTATAGCAGCTAAAGGCAACATACACTCACTGGTCACTTTAATAGGTACACCTTGCACCAGGTTGGACCTTTCAGAACTGCTTTAAGTCTTTGTGGTAGATTCAACAAGGCGCTGGAAACATTCCTCAGAGCTTTTGGTCCGTAATGACATGCTAGCATCACATAGTTGTTGGCTGCACATCCATGATGTGACTCTCCCGTTCCACCACATCTCAAAAGGTGCTTTATTGGATTCAAATCTGGTGACTGTGGAGGCCATTTTAGTACAGTGAACTCACTGTGATGTTCAAGAAGCCAGTTTGAGAAGATTTCTTCTCCTGTTCTTGCCTGTCTGCTTTAAGATTTGATGTGTTATTCATTCACAATGCTCTTCTGCATACCTTGGTGGTTATTTTAGTTACTGTTGCCTTCCTATCAGCTCAGAGCAGCCTGGCCAATCTCCTTTGACCTCTGGTGTCAGCAAGGGTCACTTGAATCCCCTTTTTTTCCCCATTCTGATGCTCAGTTTGAACTTCAGCAGGTCATCTTGACCATGTATACATGCCTGAATGCATTGAGATTTTGCCATTTGATTGGCTGATTTGATATTTGCGTTAATGAGCAATTGAACAGGTGTACCTAATGATAAAGTGTGTGAGTGTGTATAGATGTAGTGCATCTGCGTTTACTGATGTGATTATAATTCCTCTGAAGGATGCTTTTATTGTCACTTGCTTTCTTTGTTGCCATCTTCTGGAAATTGTATGCTGTATTAAATGTGGCTTATGAAGCACATGATTTGTGGATTGTTGGATTCAGGTCGGGTGGGTGTATCCAGGAACTGCCTGCATACTCGGCATGTATTTTGCAGCAAAATGAGTAGAGTCATGTTCTTTTCCATGTCTAACTTCTTTTCATTACCACTTTTCTTCCCTTAGGTGTATAGAGCTGAAGAACGACAACCTGACTGCCCTCATGGCGCTGGCTGTCAGTTTCACCAATGAGTCGCTTCACAGGCAAGCCTGTGAGACTCTTCGTGACTGGCTCAAGCACAATCCAAAGTACGGCTCTGTGTGGGAGCAGAGTGAGCGTGAACGCCAGAAGGATGGCCTCAAAGAAAGGGAGAAGGAGAGGGAGAGGTTTGGGTCACTACTGCCAGAGTGAGTGTCAGACACATTGGGAAGAGTACCAAAATATTTCTTTGTGTTTGCTCTTTTCTTATGGCGTTTCCCTCGAGCAGGTCTTTGTTTACTGACGTCCAGTCCATGTTCCTGCGAGCAGCCAACCTTGACCCTACCCAAGTGGACCCTCAGCTTCAGTGTGGTCTCGGAGTCCTCTTCAACCTCAGTGGCGAGTATGACAAGGCGGTGGACTGTTTCAGTGCTGCTCTCTCTGTTACTCCGCAGGTTGGTGAAGAAGCCAGTGCAGAGATCTGAATGCCTTCACATCATATGCTTTATTTCTTAACTCTTCCTTTGTTTTTCTGTCCCCTTAAGGACTATCTGCTATGGAATAAGCTGGGAGCCACACTAGCCAATGGAAGCCGTTCAGAGGAGGCAGTGGCCGCCTACAGGAGAGCTCTGGAACTACAGCCAGGTTTCGTCCGCAGTCGCTATAACTTGGGAATCAGCTGTGTAAACTTAGGGGCACATAGGTGGGGAAACAGTTTTTTGTTTTGTTTTTTTGTTTATGCATATCTTGTTAGAGAAGGTGCAAGTAAAGGAGTAAAATATTCTTTACATTAAATGCTGGTTTTCATGATAGGATGGTGGCAAAGTTTATATGAATGTGGCTCTTTTAACAGAACACGTGTTTCTGACCAATATGGAATTAGTCCAACAGTTTAGTGTAACACAGTCTTTAAAGTTTTTTTAATGTGAAATTAACGTGATGGCACAGGCTGTAACGCTGTGTTCTTAAAAAGTAAAAATCACTGAGGTTCTCCTACTCACATACACACCACATACTTTGTGTGCTGTCTGTTTCAAATTCAGTTGCAGAGATCGTTACTTTTGAACTTTTTGTGCTGCTTCCCAGATGTTGTTACCTTCCACTAGGAGGCACTTTTGTAAAATGCACCTAGTCAACACTTTATTGGTACAGCTAGTGAAGAGATACTATGTGCAAGAAACCCACCTTCATGAAGGTTACAGTGTTCAGTAGTTTGTGTTGCTGTTTACATATACACAGTTATACCCACTAGCCATTTCATTATGTGTACCCAGCTAGCACCGTGTTGGACACTTCCTTTTTTTTCTCTTTTTTTTTTCTTTTTTTACCTTTAGAACTGCCTTAATATTTTTTGGCATAGATTCAAGAAGGTGCTTGGAAATATTCCCCAGAGATTTTTATCCATATTGACACGACAGCGTCACGCATTTACTGCA
Organism: Pterophyllum scalare; assembly: GCA_024447675.2. Taxonomy (NCBI): domain Eukaryota; kingdom Metazoa; phylum Chordata; class Actinopteri; order Cichliformes; family Cichlidae; genus Pterophyllum; species Pterophyllum scalare. The sequence goes on along the minus strand of JAMQGT020014805.1, from coordinate 74,694 downwards.
GATTTGTCGGCTGGGATGTGACTCTCCTGTTCCACCACATTCCAAATGTGCTGCGCTGGAGATCTGATGACTGTGGAGGCCATTTGAGTGCAGTGAACTCACTGTCATGTTAAAGAAACCAGTTTGTGATGATTTGCCTAAAGTGTGCAAAGAATATGTCTCCCATACTGTTACACCACCACCACCACATGAACTGTCGATATAGGGCAGAATGGATCCATGCTTTTATGTTGACAGCAAATTCTGTGTTCTGAGCCTTTGTGTAGCTTTAGTTTCCTGTTCTTAGCCAGTGTGGTCTTCTACTGCTGTAGCCTATCTACTTCAAGGTTCAACGTGTTGTATTTTCAGAGATGCTTTTCTGCATAGCTTGGTTAAAATGAGTGGTTATTTTTTGCATTACCTTTGCCTTCCTATCAGATTGAAGCACTCTGGCCATTTTCTGCTGATCTCCAACAAGGGACAATAAGGAATTTTCACCCAGAGAACTGCTCACTGGATATTTTCTCTTTTAGGTTTACCATTTTCTGTAAACTCTAGAGATGGTTGTGTGGGAAAATCCCAGCAGAGCAGCAGTTTCTGAAATACTCAGACCGGCCCATCTGGCACCAATAACCATGCCACATTCAGAGTCACTTAAATCGTCATCATTCTGATGCTCAGGTTGAACTTCAGCAGGCCATCTTGGCCAACTCTACATGCTCAAATGCATTGAGTTGCTCCAATTTGATTGGCTCATTATTCTTATTATTTAGACTAACAAGCAGTTGAATCGGTATACCTAGATAAAGTGGCTGGTAAGTGTATACCAATGAGAAATGCACCTTTTAATTTGATGAAATGTACTTAATTTACACAAGTTTATTTTTTACTATTGCCTGTTCAGGCTGATATCAGCACATTGCAGACATGGGCATAAATCCAACCTGTCCTTTTTTTAAATTTTTTATTTTTTAAATCCACAGAGAGGCAGTGGAGCATTTCCTTGAAGCTTTATCTCTCCAGCGCCAGGCTGCAGAGGATGGCGCAAGAGCCCCGAGAGGGCCCGGAAGAGCTGCAGCCACTATGATGTCCGACAATATCTGGTCCACCCTGCGCATGGCTCTCAGCATGATGGGAGAGAGCTCTCTGTATGCTGCGGCGGACCGGCGAGACTTGGACACCTTGATGGCTCATTTCTGCCAGAGAGAGGTGGATGGTGGGACTGAATGAGGACCTGCCAAGGGAGGGTTTATTGAGTGTGAATGTTTTTTGCTGGGAGGTGAATGTCTGGGTGACTGAATGAAGCTGATTGAATGGAGGAACGAAGGGCACATGGTACAGGTAATGGTTAAAAGGAAACGAAAGAGGAAGACGCTGTGACGTGATCAAAGTGCTCATCATCATGTGGATGCGTTTAAAAATATTGCAGTATCAAGCTTCACCTGTAGAGAAGCAGGTGGCAGCAATCCAGTCGTGAACTGTTTCACACATTCAGCAGTCACTGGATTTCCTCCTTTGTTGATCAAGAGAACCAGGCTGAATGATTTTTAACTTGATTTTTTTTTTTCAAAGAAGGTAAACAAGAATAAGTGTGATTCAAGTCCTAATGTGTTCACTATCCAGCATCATGTTGCATCAGTCTGTGTAATGACACTCAGTGCTCTCCCAGGCTTTAAGTCGTCTGAGTTTATCTGATATTACTGTGTTGGTGTTGTTCCGACAGTCTCTCATTAACTTAGCTTCAGGACCATCATTGCAACTGGACAATCACATTGTTGTATTACCTTAGCAACTTGGGAAGAAGTAGTACACGAGAGTCTGTGTAGGGACAGTGCTGTGGTTCATGAGTGGGTGAAACAAGATTTTCACCCAGCAGACTGAGGTTTGTGGTCTGCATACAGTATGTAGTACCGTTTAATTCTCCTTAAAGAGCTTTTTACACTACAAACCCTGTTCACTCATTCACATGCCTTTTTAAATGCTCATCATATGAAGGACTGGGTGTGCAGAGGCTCAATCAGACCTTCTGATTTGTAGGCAACCTGCTCTACCTCCAGATCTGTAGTTATTCCTGGTCGCAACAGTGTGATTGATCAGTGATAGCCCTGATGGAGGAACAACATAACAGTAATCAGATGTGTGTGTATTCTCTACGGTTATGTAGACTAAAGGTACAAGATCTCTGACATTAGAGTGCTGCTTATTATCCAAGGTGCTCAGAAGACAGAAGGATTACAGGTTATGCCATTTCAGAGTAGAAACAGAAGTCATAAGTGCTATCGCTCTTTATGTTATACTTTATTTAATTTTTTAGTAATCGTTATCATGCCAGAATAATGAACTGATAACCAGCGGGACTGTTATGAGTGTGTGTCTGAGTGTGCGTGGGTCTGGTGGGGGACTTTAACGATGTCACTGAGAGTGGCTTTTTCTGGGCTTCTTGCTCTTTTTCATATTGCTCCTGTAAAACTACTTGCTTCATTGTAAAATAATGCTCTCTGCCATACTGTGTATTGTAAAATAATTGATGCACTATAATTGTTTTCAGGCTACTTATATCCTGACAGCAATGTTTAATATAATATTCAGCAATAAAAGCTTTGATTCCAGACATGTTATTGATTATTCATTTTTGGTCTCTTAATTTAAATAAATCTTTGGGCAGCATGGTGGCGTGGTAGTTAGCACTGCTGCCCCACAGCTAGAAGGCCTGGGTTTGATTCCACCTTGGCCCGGTGTGGAGTTTGCATGTTCTCTCCGTGTCTGCGACATGCAGTTACTGGGGTTGGGTTAATTTAGGTCACTCTAAATTGCTCCAGTCCCCCTGCAACCCTGAAGAGGTTGGATGGAATTAAATTTACCTCTTCTAGTTGGTATATAGGTGTGTTTTATGGAGCCATCAGCTAATGTTTAGGATGAATTACATTTGTATATTATAGACCATCAAAGTGTCAGCTTTAAAAAGTGGGAATCATGAGGGCACCACATTTGCCTATCATGTTTGCTCCATAACATGAAATGAAATACAAAATTTCAGGCAGCTGAGGCTCGTGGAGGGGGGTGGGATCGGGGTAGTGCGGGTCATCTACCAATGAGGTTGTTGGCTCCATTCCTGGCTCCTCTAGTCTGCATGCCAAAGTATCCCTGGATAAGATACTGAGTGCTGTGTTGCCCCTGATGCATCCATCTGTGTGTGTGGGTGTGTGAGACAATGTCAGGTTAAAAGCACTTAGGTATAGAAAAATGCATTTGTATGAATGTATGTGAATGGGGCTTATACTAATTTGGGTGCTCAGAGTGTAAAAAAGCACTATATAAGTACCAGTCCATTTAACAAAAAGTGATATTTTTGGTACTTGATGCATTCAAAATAAACAATTATACACCTAACAGTCACTTTATTATGTAAATCTGTGTTATCTGCATTAAAAATTTTCAAAGTTCATACAATTTAAGTTTTTCCTGAGGTTGTCAGAAAAAGAGCACATTGACTTTATTGCTGAGGTTGTACTGGGTGCTGAATTGTATTACATTTAATGATGTTCCTATTTTTTATTTTATCCATCCCATCTACATTTGTATACATATTGTAAAACCTTACATAAAGAAGCATGTTTAAAGAAGGCTGAAAATTGATTACTGCCATTAATGCAAAAGCAAAATTAAAATACCTTTTAAAACTTGTCAATTCTATTTAAAAAAACTATTATTAAACTGAATTATTGTAGCAATAATTATATTGCTTATATACGTATTTTGTTCATTTTCATAATTTTAGTAGTTCGTTCACTAAATATAAACACTGTTAATGTTAATAAAAAATTTTTAAAAAAAACCCACCTTTTTTTCCCCTTAAAACTCCAGCCTCCATAGTTTTAAGTTGTATTCGAAAGAAAACTCGTGCTTCGTATTTCCGGAGGATTTCCCAACCTATCAACAGGTCGCCACGCCCATTTTAAAATTCATACTCCTGTAAGCCAATCAGAATTAAGAAGGCGGAGCTAATACGAAAGCTCATTCGTTCGTTTAAAACTAACAGACACGCAACCGCCCCATTTAAATATTTTAAAAGTCGTGCGTTCCTCCTGTTTATCTCAAGTGTGAAAGAGGAGAAAGGCGGATAAACTGTACGCTTGGTCCATTAGATTTGTCTCGTTTGAGGTGAGTAGTGAAATATATGAAACGTCGGAATGCTGTAGGCTAAGTTTTTACTCTATTTTAAACGGTTAAAACAATGAAAACCTCGCTAACTGACGTGATCTTAAGCTAACATACTTGGTCGTAAACTTGGTTGTAAATATACAATTTTCCTTTAAACGGTAGTCAACACAGTAATTAATAACGTGTTTAAGATGAAAAATGTCTTTAAAAACTAAAGAACTTAAACGTTTATTTATGTATTAAGCATATTTTAGTTTGTATTGTTATGTGATGTATTACTGATGAATGCACCAAGACACAAGTCTTTCATATAATTAAATGAGATGCTGCATCTTTTTATTTTATTTTATATGAATATGTTTATCTGTTCTCTGTATTTTTGTTCTTATTTTTTATGTTATGAATAAATAAAAAAATTCTTTCTTCCCTGATGGACATCAAAACTGTGTTCTGTTTTGTTGCATTTATCTGGATGGCAGGTAACGTTAACAATAAGCATCATGGGATCAAATGACAGCAAGATGGCTGCAGCCATTAAACCAGAGCCGGCCATCAAAAAGACTCACATCAGTCATCTCATCGATCCTCGCTCCCCTTCAGGTGGCATCGAGCGAACACCTATTCAGGTGGGTTATCTGGCGGGTCGGGGGGAATTACCAAATCTGAAAAACGGTACCACCTGAACTCCAGAAAATCAGCTGTTTTTAATGAAGCCATGCAAATTTTTACTTTGAGCTTGAGGCCTTCTGATCCAGGCTCTTCTGTGCTCACATTGCAAGAATTTTGAAAAGCTTCTTGTTTGATCAGTGATACACATATTGCCAAAGGTATTTGCTCATCTGCCTTCACACACATATGAACTTGATCTTAGGGTTTACTATGATGTCAGCCCACCTATAACACCTTCAACTCTTCTTTGAAGGCTTTCCACAATGTTTAGGAGTGTGTTTATGGGAATTTTTGCTCTGCTCTAATTGATCTGAAAGGTGTTCTGCCAGGTTGAAGTCAGGACTCTGTGCAGGCCAGTCAAGTTCTTCCACACCAAACTCACTCATCCGTGTCTTTATTGACCTTGCTTTGTGGACTCATGTGCGGTCATGTTGGGACAGGAAGGGGCCATTTCTAAATTGTTTCTGCGAAGTTGGGAGCATGAACTTGTTCGAAATGTCTTGGTATGCTGAAGCATCAAGAGTTCCTTTCACTAGAACTAAGGGGGCAAACCCAACTCCTGAAAAACACCCCCACAACATAATCCCCCCCCTTCATCAAACTTTACATTTGGCACAATGCAGGCACACAAGCACCGTTCTCTAGGCAAGTGCCAAACATCCATCAGATTGTCAGATGGAGAAGTGTGAGTCATCACACACATCTCGACTGCTCTAGAGTCCAGTGGCAGCAAGTTTTACATCACTGCATCCGATGCTTTGCATTGCACTTGGTGATGTAAGGCTTGGATGCAGCTGCTTGGCCATAGAAACCCAATCCATGCAGCTCTCTATGCACTGTTCTTGAGCTAATCTGAAGGCCACATGAAGTTTGGGTGTCTGTAGTGACTGACTGCAGAAAATTGGTGACCTCTGTGCACTTAGCGCCTCTGTATCCACTGACCTTGCTTTATCATTTTACGTGGCCTACCACTTCATGGCTGAGTTGCTATCATTCTGAGTTGCTTCCACATTCATATAATCCCACCAACAGTTGACTGTGGAATATTTAGTAGCAAGGAAATTGGACTTGTTGCACAGGTGGCATCCTACCAAGGTACTACACTGGAATTTACTGAAGATGTAAGAGTAAAAATGAGACCTTTCACATGCTTTAACATGTTTACCAGCCACCTGTCCCATATGGTGATTATGAACCTTGAAACTTTGCCCAAAATGCATATTTTGATGTTTTCTGCAGTGAATTATCAGAAAACAGATCAAAATATTTGCTTACGTTGCTGAATGTCATAAACATTAAGTTGCTGCAGTTTAGCTGTTGAAACTATATGTTCCATGATACTAAGACAAAAAATTGTTGAAGAAAAGCAAGATTTTGTCTTTAAATTGTTAAGCTGTAAAATTAATTTGGTTGCAGTTTTTAACAGAGCTTAGTGAGTTTTCTGCAAATTCTGCATAAATACTAAAGTTGTACAAGAAAAGTCATCCTCTGATGGGAGTCAGGTGGGAGGCACTAATAATTACTGACCCTGGTTTATTCACTACAGGCATGCCATAATCTGGGAGGCATTCAAACATGGAATAACTGAATATCTTTTTAAGGTTGGGCAGCCTGTCTCCAGAACATCTGCTGAGATGAAAAGCGAGTGCCCTGTGGTATTTAATGATCCACGGTCACCTACCATTGGCATTACCCGCACCCCTGTGAGAGAAGTTGTCAGAGGTAACTATTTCATAAACAATAACTTTCAGCTTGGCTTTACTGACTTATAAAATTCTCTCTAACATGACTTTCTTCCATGTATCTCCAGCAACAGTCGGGTCCTTTGCTCGCCGCCTGGGCATGATTTTCCACAGTGAGGTTGAAGGGAAAGCCCCTGAAGGCCATCAGAAACGCTTTAGCGGCACCGTGAAGGAGGACTTCACAGGTGAAGAGCTGGCTTCCACTGAGCCCCTCCTGAGTCCACAGCTGTTCAGCAACCTTGGCTCACTGGCTGAACGTGATAACCTACAGGTGACCCCTGTGCAGCCTCCTCTGCAGACCATGGGAGACTCTAGTCCTTTTGTGCTTCTTGAAGAGCCTCAGGTGGAGGTGGAGGTAACTGAAGCAGATATTACCCTGGAGGAGGCTGAGGAGGCAAGAGAGTCTCCTCTACACAAGAGACTTAGCATGAGCCTGATAACTTGCCATGAGGGTGCGCCCTCCACCCAAGTCTTTGTGGAGGTCCATCGTGAAAATATTTCATCCCCAGAACCTGGCGCAGAGATGGAGCCACTCGGGCATGGTGTGGATCACACTTACTCATTTCCCTCTGTCACCACTGAAGCAGACTCTCCTGTTGAACCTGCCCCCACCACTGATGCAGATGATCCCCCTGCACACCCAGAGAATGAAGAGAAGCCGCCATCTTCTGAAGAAACTAAAGAGCTCATTAAAGAGTCTGCTTTGCCTCCATCTGATCCACCATCTGTGGTTGGTCCTGAGCAGCCACAGGCCAGCACTGGCATCCGCTGCCCCACCTTTGACTCAAAGAGCCCCAGTCAGGTGGTTTTTAAACCACAGTGGCTGGGAAAAGGCTTTGGTCCTTCTGGGCTCAGACAAAGAGGAGTGCAGGGGCTCAGTGGAAAAAGAGGCTCCTCTCCTCTCGCTGTCCGTGTTGCCGTTAAGAACATAAACTATGAAAACAAGGGACAGTCTGGAAAACTGAAGCAGAAAGGTGTGTAGAAAGTTTGTCACCTTTGTTTGTTTAGTATGGGATATTATTGGGTTTTCTTTTAAAAAAAGAAGAAAAAACTTAATTTTTTTCTTTCTTTTTTTTTTAGGCACTGAAGGCCGGTCCCCACTGCAGATCCTCAAGAAGACCAACTCACCCAGGGACCAACGTTCTCAGGTAAATGTGAATTTGTAGCTGTAATTTAACCACATATAGGCTCATGAAAGCAATGTCTGTGTTTAAGTGGTCCAAAATTGCTAAAAAATTAGCTGTTAAGGCAACATTTTGATTTCTTCCCAGATGAAGCTGAAGGCGTCCACCCCAGACAAGCAGAGGTCTGGACAGCTGGACCGCCGAGTGCTGGCTGTGTCTCTGGATAAGGAGAATCGATGAGGCTTTGTGGTCATGCTTTTAAAAACATGTTTTTATTTGTATAGTTTTATAAACCTGTTGTTGTGGGGTGTGTGTGTGTGTGTGTGTGTGTGTGTATGTGATTACTTTAACTGCCTTCTGCTGTCCTCATCTACCTTATTGTGTAAATAAAATTGGTAAATCTACTTCAGCTTTGAATATTACTGGTTAACACTTATCTATTGTTTGGGTAATTTTCTTGTGTGTATTTTTAATTTTTTTTTGGAAAACACTTATATTCTGCTTGTCAAGAAATAAAACTTGATATTTAATATTACGTCATTTTGCAAAGTTTGCAAATCTCACATGTCGCTGATCATCTGTTTTAAGCTGTACCACTCCTGGCTTTCATGCCACTGTTTCTGTATTTCTGTACAGTATTTCTAGCTATGAAATATTGAACATAGAGTAGAGCAAACTTATAATTGAACTGAGATTTTAGAGCTGTTGCTCTCATTAGGTTAGTTTTGTTGGTTCTCAAGCTTGCTCTGGCGTATTCCAAGTCAGAACCAGTACAAGTTCATGCCTCACACATTTTTCTTTTTCATCAGTCAACAATGATGGCCCATACTCAATTTAAGAAGTCAGACAATTGCAACAGTAATCTCTGGTTTCTGTTTTTGTTTTTGTTTTTGGTTCCCACTGGCTCTCCACAACTCACCTGCACTGACTTTGCTCCCCACAGTTTGAGAACTGCTATGGTGACACCCTGTCTCTGTATTCTAAGAAGCTGCAGCTTAGACTGTATCAGATATTTTCTCTTTTAGATCGTTCTCTGTAAACCCTAGAGATGGTTGTAAGGGAAAGTTTCTGAAACACTCAGACCAGCCTCTTTGGCCATGTGACATTCAAAGTCATTCAAATCACCTCCAGTCTGATGCTCAGGTTGGGGCAGCCGTGCTTCAGGAAGTTGAGTGGGTCGTCTACTAATTAGAACACTTGTGGTTCAATCCGTGGCTCCTCCAGTCTGCGTGTCAAAGTGTCCTTGGGCAAGATACTGAACCCCAAGTTTCCCCTGACACGTGTGTGAATGAGGCTTTAAGTAAAAATCCCATTCAGTGCTCAGTGTAGAAAAAGTGCTATATAAGTACCAGTTAATTCAGTTTGGACAATGCCTACTGAGTTGCTGTCATGCAATTGGCTGGTTACAAATTTGCGCTAAACACAACTGAACAGGTGTACCTAATAAAGTGGCTATGAGAGTTCACAGAGCCGCATCTCCAGCACTGAAAATATTTATTCACCTTTGTTCAGCCCTGATGACCAAAACTTCATGTTAAAGTCAGGTATTTGTTATTTTAATAAATCTAGGAAATCAGACTTCTAAGCGATAATTAGATGTGGCATTTAGAAAAAAACTTTATTTACCCTTTTTAATTTTTTTTACTTTGATTAGGTAACTTTCAACATAAGAGGGAGAAGGAAGTGATGAGACTAACAAAATTAAAAAATAACACATTTACAGCACAATAAAGAGACACAGTAATAACGGGGCACTTTCCGTAGTCCAAAATGATTTGCTTTATAGGTCAACCATTTGGTCCACAGTTTTCTGTGGCTGCCTGCTTTATTCCTTAAAGAATAAGCCGGTTTTCCATGGAGTGAATTCTTCTACATCCAGCCACTGATCTGTCCTTGGAGGATCACATTTTAGCTATCTCCTTGTTATGACCTTTTCACATGCAAAAGTCAAAACTTTGAAGTGATATATATATATCCCCTCTTCGAGTCATGCCACTAGGTATCAGTGCCAAAAACACCACTCTGGGTCCTTGTGGACATCACAACCAAATATGTCTTCTGAAATTAAAAACTATTCCAGAATGGTCATAGTTTTGTACATGACCAAATAGTGTGAGACTGACAGGCATCTGCTGGCCCACTTTGTCTCCAGCACTGTTTTTGCTTATTTTTTTATCTGAGGTGTGATAAAGAAATGCTTTAGACTTCCATCTTGTAGAGCTGGATGAGTCTGCTGTGTCTTACTCATGGAATCAATCTCAGTTCGGTGTTCAGTTCTCTTTCCCATTGCATTTAAACATATGATAAGTTAGTACCAGTGCGATTTTGCATGCTCCTATACAGTTTAGAGACAGTTTCTCCAGGGATACGTTTGTAAGCAGCTGTTGACAATTTAGTCACTTCATTACCTTCTGGTGAAATTCCCTTTTGAATTTCTGTATAATAAAAGTCCTTCAGCTAAAGGGATCTGAACAGGTCCATGTTCTCTAATTCAGATTCTCTTTCAATGCACACAGCTGTTTTTTTCTCCAGTTTATGAACGTACTGTCCATCTCTCCAGGTTTAAACTTACAGGGCTCAGAGGATTAGGAGTTTGCTGTCTCCTTCAAGTTTATATACTCCAACAATGTCATACCAGGCTTTTAGTGTGTTATTCTCTTTTCCTTATTCTCTTTGATGGGGAGAACTTTTGTTCTGGATATATTCATATGATAACCTAAATGTTCATGAGTTCGGAGAGCGTTAAATCTGGATTCTGGAGATAGGTGATAATGTCATATGTGAATAATGCTATTAAAATGTCCTCCTTAGCTATCCTAGTTTCCTTTAGTTCCTGGCTTGAGCCAAGGGCTCTATGAATATTGCAGAAAAAGAAGGACTGAGGCAACAGCCCTGGTGAGCGCCTCTGCACTGAATCTGTATGCCAGGTGATCTTTATTGTAGCATTTTTACCTGAAGTCATATCGTCTTAATATTTTTTTTAATATAATTTTTTATTGATGGATAGTCTGGGGATTGAATGGGAGGGTCTGTGTACATATGAAGATTTTACATTGTGGATGAGAATGAGGCTGGAGGGCTTGTAGACCGTTTATGTAGGATGACATGGTTATGGAGCAGTTAGAACTACTCTCACCTCACAGTAAGCAGGTTCCTGGTTCGAGCCCCAACAGGTCCCTCTCTGTGTGGAGCTTCCATGCTCTCCCTGCATCTGCAGGGGTTCCTCTGGGTTCTCCAGCTTCCTCCCAAAGACATGCATATTAGGTTAACTGGTGTTTTAAAATTGCCCTCATACAGTGCTAGAGGTAGATAAAGTCCTACATGAATAAATGCAAGTATCCCTGATTACATTATTGTATTTTTTTTTAGCAGAAGGAATTTAGCTTGTAGCTAAATGTGGTTCAAGGCATCTGTTCTCTTATAGGGTAAGTATTTTTGTGCATGACTGCTGATAAATGAAAAATAAAACTAAACAGGTTTGACAGAGAATTATGTTCAGGGAGTTTAGAACAAGTGCAGAACAAGCTCATTTAAATAGCAATAAGGTTTTGTTTAGCATTCAGCTGTGTGTTAACAGCCTGTTTATCCATTAAAAAACACATTTGCATGCCCCCCCCCCAACATCTAATGTCACTCTATGACTAAACACTGGCATTTTCTTTACAGTGAAAGTAAAAAAATCAGCAGTGCTGATGACTTTTCATGCTTTACTCATATTATAGAGGGCCAGAAATAAACACAAAGACTTGTGTAATCCAGATGTTTATTAGGTAGTATTGCTTCACTTTGTACAGTGTGTATCCACTCTGGAAAAGAGCCCATCTAAATTAGAGTTAGATTTTTTTTTGTTTTTGTTTTGTTTTTTTATGTACATAGCCTGTCCTTCAAGTTTAAAGGTTAGCATGCAGAGGAAAATGTAAGCACTTATATACACATTCAGATGTACTACTTATAAGCGCAGTAGCCATTACCATCCATGTAACACTCACACAAAGAGTCCTGTCCTGAGACAAATGGGTCATCTTTTTTATGTAAGTGCTTAGTGAACCATGAAAATCATTTTGTTATCCCATCTGTCCGTTCAGCACTTTACCCAAAGCACTTTTTCAGGTCTAGCTACCGAGGGGTTAGGCCGAGTGATGAGACCCAAAATCCTGGTAAATATTGTCCATCGATCACATACAAAACAAGTCAAAGACTAATCTGCAAACTAGAACTCCATTTGAATTAAAGTTAGAAAATGAACAGGAAGTAAATGTAAGCATCTACAGAATCTACCAAAAACTAACAACAAACGACAGTCTGAAACAATAATGCTCAAATTATTTATATGATTTCACTTATGCTTTGATATAAATCACAGCATGTTAGTTAGCTATCCAGCACAACACAGGCTGCAGATTGACGTGATCAATTCTATCTCATCCCGTGTGCTACCTTTTCCATTTGCCAACTGTTCTCAAATTGCTGTAATTAATGTGCATACCTGATCCATGTGAACCACAGTACAATGAACTACTGGTGGGAATGACATTTTCTCAGACCCCCTACCCAAAGTTCCCCCATAATGTGAGAAGAAAGTTTTGAGTGCAAAGTGACGGAGAGAAGAGAAGAGAAGATCTTCACATTACAACAGCCTTCTCCAGCATTAGATAGGACTTGGCACAAATTGACATACCCTCTTCTCAAACTATGTGGCTCCTCATCCCCTCCCCAGACTTCAATTTCTTTTTATCTTCTTCACTTCACTAAGTGCTCTCTTTGCAAGGAGCAAACTCAGTTCCAAATCTTGAGGAAGCTGTCCCAGGATCCTGTGCAGCATGCCATACCATCTGCAGATACTCCAATGCAGCTCACTCTGTTGTCATGACCAGCCAGCACTCCTGAACAACAGCGTGTTAGGAAAAAAAAAACAAGACCCCACCCCACGTGACGAGTTAGTAAAGGGTACCTTTTGAAATTAACTGTTAATTCAGATTCATCTCCCTGTTTTCTAGCTCTAGTTCTAGCTTGTGTAACAAAACATTTTAGTTAACTTCATAAACTCTAGAAGGAAAAATAACTAAAAGCATATTGTGTACTTTCAAAAACCAGCTAACAATATACAAGAAATTAAATTTTAGTCTCTGACATTTGGTCAGATTTGTCAAGCAGCATGAACAGGAGTTGGTGCAGATATTTATTGTGACTGGGATGTCTATGGGATTGTGTGTCAAGTGTTTGTGTTGTATCATATTACTGTACTGATCTGAACTTCTTAAATATTACAGTCAAAATGCCACCCATATCACAAAGACAAAAACTAATAAAAACTCAACTGAACAGAGCAAACCCAATCTGTAAACTAAATGAAAGGAAAACAATGAAAATAAAGAAGGAAACAAGTACAATAACTCACCGACTCTCTCAGCTTTAAGCGAGTCCCAGATGTTGACGTTGAAGTCGTCGTAGCCTGCCAGTATCAGGCGTCCAGACAGTGAGGGGGCCAGAGAGGTCACCCCACACATGATGCTGGAGTCCTGATAGGTGATGAGCTCCTGGTCAGCTCGCAGGTCGTACATCTTGCAGGTGGCATCATCTGAGCCTGTTATCACTGCATTACCGTTGGGGAAGAACTGGAACAAATAGAAGTGGTAAGAAACTGGGTGTCCCTGGACAGAAAACATTCAGAGCTTTACACAAAATTGAGAAAGAAAATTTTTTTGGTCCTCACCCCAATGGCATTGATGTCGCTCTCATGGCCTCCAAAGGTTTGTCTGCACGTGCCCTCCCTGATATCCCACAGCTTGGCCGTGAAGTCACAAGCCCCCGAGATAAAAAACTTGAAGTCTGGAGACACGGCTAGGGACATGCAATCTCCCTGATGTCCGGCAAACACAGTCTTTTGGGTTCCTGTCTCAATGTCCCACAGTACACTAGAAGAGAACATTTATTTCAATTTAAAGAGGAAAGAGAGACTTTAAAACTTTTTGGGGGTGAACCAAACTATAATCTTACCAAGTACAGTCGCCTGAGCTGGTGATGATCTCAGTGTCACTGATGAAACGACAGCAGGACAGGTAACCTGTACAACCACAGAAATACCACATGGAGCACCGCAAGACTCATTCCAAAGGAACATTAAATTTCCAGTTCTTGTTGTCCTCCTACCTGTGTGTGCTGCCAGCTCACGCATAACCTTGACATTTCCATCCTTGCCCTTGAGGTTGTAGATGGAGCACATGTTGTCCAGACCTCCACAAGCCACAAGGTTTCCAGAGGGTGCATAGGCACAAGTCATCACCCATGATGACTTGAGGGGGATAGCATTCACCTGGGTGCACACAGAGGACAGGTAATGATTGTTTTCAGTTTCTGAAACCAGATGGCTCTAAAACACTAGTCCGAATGACCCCTTTAAAATATTTTACTACTGCTGATGAGTTGTCTCAAGATAGAAAGTTAGATACTGTAACATTTAAACTTTATGTGCTTAAAGTTTAATGTTGCAGAGAGATGCTTAAGGCACTCTAGGAAGTATGTTGTGTATTTTGGTGTGTTTGAGGGTGAATACACCCTGCGAGGTTTTACCCACATTTACTTTAGATTTAGGTATAGCTGGAAAAACAAATTCCCATTGCTTCCACTATTTACTGAGATTATAACAGACCTCTCCTTTGGCCTCTCCTACCTTATTGGTCGTGATGGTGTCCCACACTATGAGTTTTCCATCCTGTGAGGCACTGACACATAGCCTGGTGGAGAAATGTGGGTTGAAATCAGTGATTAGAAAAGTTATTAGAAACTTATCTGATCTTGGCTGCAACACAAAAAATACAGGTGTCTTTTCAAGTTGTGTGCAACATGCTGGGTATCTACTTTGAGTCAGTGGCCCAGTGCATTGCATAGATCTTGGCAAGATGACCCCTTAGGGTTTTCCTGGTCTTCATCTGGACACGCCCCACCACTGTTATGCTAGCTGCTGCCTCCTGCAGTGTGGTATCCTGCACCGCCTTGCGAGCTGCCTGCAGAGCACACACAAACAAAGCTGCTCAGGTACAGTGCAGTCAAGGATAATATGTAAACATACATCAGACAGAATATGATACCACATCACAGTAAGAAGTAAATTCACATGATATTGTGGATAATGCTCTCTGGATCTACCACAGATGATATAGTTGGGCTAACTTACAGTGATCTGGTCTTTAAGACTGTCCGCCTCCTTTCGAAGTTGCTCCATTTCACCCATGGTGATGTCTGTTAGGCACTGTTAGCAGTGGAGACTAGGAGAGATGACAGAAGAGCTGGTAGTCCTGGAAATAAGAAGGAGAGATGTGGTGAAGAAGCATAAACAGAATTCAATCACAGAGAAATCATAAAATCTTTGCAGAGCTGCCTGTACAATCAGGCCATGCCAGAATTTTACCTGCATTTACCTGTTAACCTCCCTACACTAGGTCTCCAGGTAAGTACTACTTTGCAAGTCAAACCGGCCCCCGTCTGCTTTGCAAACTTTTCTTACTTCACAAAAACACACAGAGAAACCCACAGGACACACCTACACACGCACAGGCAGACTGTATGAATATTCAGACGGTTAAAGTTTGTTCTTCAGATGATGTGAGAGCAAAGATCCTCACCCTGAATGTACACACAAACCAGTATGTCCTGTAATAATATGTATCAGCTCTCACTCGTTGTCTCTTAGCTCACAACAAATTCACAACACTTGTAGAGGAATTTGTGCCATTTAACACTCCAGTTGAGCTCTCATCTAATGTTGATGGCTTTTAAATTTGCTAATGTGATGATTAAATGAACAGTGTTTAGCGGTAAAACCAATCGCCTAATGGCTGAACTCATAAAGTGTGACAGATGTAATCAGGACACAACTGACGAGGCAGCCACCAAGTGAGAAATAGCTCAGAGAAGTTCAGAATGACATTCATTTCTTGGTGAAGCACCACAATATGACTAAACTTTTAAAAAAAAAGACGAAAAAAAGCACATTTCTTCACTCTGTTGTACAAATACTACAATCTACTTCTCTTTCCTTGTGAAGCAATCAATTTTCATGATGCCATTTAATTTATCTTACCTTAAAAAGTGACAGGAGGGAATACTTGCGCTGATTTTATTGTTTGCGTCCCTGCGCCTCGCTGTTTCTCTCCCTTCTACTATTTGAATGAGAGTCCCTGTCAAAACACATGACCAAGTGGATTTGCCTCTAATTTGTTTGAAGCGAAAAGGAGAGGAAGGGAAAGGAGGGAGTGACTCTGTAAAAGAAAGAGATTTGATTTAATTGTTTGCTACTGGGCTTTATGTGCAATGCTAAAGTAAATGGATGATGGCCTGATGCAGTGCTCCAAAACACACCAGCAGCTACAGTTTGGGCGTAGCTTTTTTAAACTGCTGACTGATACTGTCATCCCTGAAGTTTGAAACATGGGGATTTTAAGCCTTTACTCCAGATGTGGAAATTGCTCCAGTAATGAGTGTTGTAATGATGCTTGAGTGTTTCAGTTGTGTTATTACCCTTTTGCCATTGTGTTCCTGGGACCCTGCCATTGTTCCATGTGATTAAATGACTGTTGGGGGTGGCTGGATGGTGGAGGGCATTAATACAGACAGAGGGAGAAGAGGAGGCAGCGGGAGGCGAGGCAGGGAGTTATAAGGGGGGTGGAGGGTAAGAGGTGAGGCAGGAGAGTGAGTTTTAAATCCTACTGGCTGAGATTTTAAAGGATGCCTTTTGAATCAAATCTGCTCTCATCCGATTACTGACTGCTCTTTGCATCTGGATAAGAGATGGAGAAAGGGATGGGGTGGCAGTTAGGGGCATGAGAATGAAGGAGGGGGCAGATGGAGGAGGTGGGCTGAGAGAGCTGGTGAAAGGTAGAGGGCTCCTCACACAGTTGCACTCTAATGTGCAACGTACAAAGAGATATTAGAAAATTGTTAATATGGCAGTTAATTAATAGTTTGAAATAGACTGAATGTACTGTAAAGACTTCAAAAAATTTGACTATTGACTGCATAGCGTTTAACTGTGAGGCAACTATAGTTGCAAACATTTTATCTGCTTTTGCATCACAGTGAACATGTCTTCATAACTTCAGCCTAAAGAGTGGGTGAAGTGAATATAACTTCCTCTAAAAGCCATACTGTGATAGAAGACTATTTTCAATATGGCACAAGTGTGTTTGTGCTATCAAGCACTTTTTCTGCTCTTCAAAGTTCAAACAGCTGATGCCTTGATTTGTACGTTTACACCGAAAATGATAATTCTGACATAACTTTATACAGCTCTATCATGCAGCTCATGTCTGACAGTATTAAGAGTCAGACAACAAAAGACGTTTGTTTTTTGTTCAGATTATTAGCCCAAACAGTTAAATAAGTATTGTATGCTAATCCCATGCAAATCCCACATCTGCATGTGCCGTAGGCAAAAGATAAAAAATAAAACACACCAAGTGCCTTGAGTGTGTGTCAGTATAAGTGTGACATCTCCATACCTGATATTTGACCAGAGGTAAGCCATTCTAAGAGCCTGATGCATTTTAGTGATCAGTAACTTCCCAGCTTGGGAATGACTTTTTTGGAACTGAAGTGTAAGAGTGTATCATGACACTCAAAACAGCTGCCCTTCAAGCCTCAAGACTATGAACAAATATGAAAAGATATCAGCGATAATCGCCTTCAATTCAGTTTTGTCTGATCTCTTAATACCCGAAAAGCATGATACAGCAGCATGTCCACAACACTAAAAAGAACAATGTATGTTGTTAGGAACACATGACCACCCACTTACCAATAGGAGACTTCTATCAAGATGTTTTGGTGACTCTTCGGTCCGTCTTCCTCCCACGGCCTCCCTCAGGTTGTTGTCATAAGTTCAGCCTGTCTGTTACCACACTCTCCTTCACTCATTCACTTTTGGTATTGCTCACGGTGCGGTATTCCTCACTTGCCTCACTGCTCCTATGAGGAACAAATGAGGATTGGAGGGATGAAGGGAGATCAGCAATGAGGGGATAAACCCTGGGATGGAAGAGGGAGGTGGGGTGGGGGTGGAGGGGAGTGATGGTGAAAAAGACAGAAAGGGAGACGAGACATTGGGGGAAACCAAACAAGGTGCAGAGCATGTCTGTGGGGTCACAAGACATGAGCCGGGGTGAATCCGAGTCAAAAACTGAGAGATGGAAATCATGGAGGGGAGGGAGAAGAGGATAAATAGAGGACCTGGGAACATGGCTTTTTATGGTGCTGAGATAGTCTTTAAAAGATCTATGACTGACAGGAGGGTTTGTGTTTTGTAAACCTGAGGTGAAGCTAATATTAGAAAGTTTATGGGCAGAGAGGGAGATAAGCAGTGCAGGGATCAGACTGGCTACAATGGTAAAGCAAGAAAAACTGCAAGATTTTGGAGAACTACCTCTGGATGATTCTTATATGCAAGCAGAACAACAAGCATGGGCATTTGAAATTCAAGAGATTCAAGAGTGTTTTATTGTCATGTGCACAGTAACAGTCAAGTTACACTGACCAATGAAATTCTTACTCTGCACTTCTTCTGCTCCGGCTCAATAATAATAAATATATAAATATATAAAAATAGATAACTTATTTACAAGGCAGTGTACAGGGTGTGCACCACTATAGCTGTCTCCTATGTTCTTTGTTAAAATCTGACCTAATGTCTCACCTAAGGGACACCTAAGAGACACAAAGGCCCCTCTTTTTGTTGGCCTAAAAGTCCTTTGCTTAGCTGCATCTAAATTTAGAGGTTTCTCTCTTCACTCATCTGTTAACATGCACTCCACAGCTTTTGCACATTATCTAATAGAGTAAATCACCTGTGTTAGTTATGAAACAGCACAGCTTGTTCTCACGATCATGACATTGCATCGTTAGACAGGAAGCTGGATCTGTGAGAACAGACTGCATTTGGCTCAAAAGGCCTGGAATAAAGTTCCTGAATCAGGCGCTGAATCCCACCTGTATTATTAAAGAAAGTGCCCATCCTGTTCTTGCTGACGTTTTCACATGGATCAGGAGAGTTAATCTATAACTCCACTTTCTGTCTCTATAATTTTGCCAACCTGGTGTGTGTCTTCATGAAGAATTTATGGCAGAGCTGTTGTACTGGTGGCATTTAGGTGTTCCGTGTTTGTAACTTATTCTCTGTGAAATTTGTCTCACATACCCAGCGTCCTCTGAACAAGAAAAAAAAAAACCCATTAAAATCCTAAACTAGTTCTAAAACAACTTTGCTTAGGGGTGCTTACAAGTACACAGTGACAATATGCAAAGTGCTTCTCATTATTGCCTAGTTGTTCAGCCTGCTTGAGGGTAAGTGTGTTTGCATCTGTCTTTCTTAAACATCCCAGGCTAAAGCTTCATTACAGTAGTTGTTTCACATGGTTTCTCAAGAACACACTTCACTTTGATGCTAAGAATAATTAGAAAATGCCATTAAAAGTGTTCAACATGAAGCCCTGCCAATGAAGAAATTAAGATCCTTCACCTTCCTGTCAACGAATGGCAAAAGTAAAATTACCAAAGTCATTGTTATGTCATCATTATTTTCCAGGCAAACCCTTGTTGACAGAGATTCAGATACTTAAACAGTATCACTAATACAATATGAATGCCTTGTTTACACATTTGTGTCTATATCTATTTGTGGCAACAAAAAAAAACAACAACAAAAAAACCTTTGCTGTGTGCTTCCTGGCTTTATTCTGTGATTGAGGGCACTAAATTGAGCTCTGTAGTTTAAAAGTGTTGACCTTCGCTCACTGGATTGTGGTGACGACAGTGGTGCCGACCCTGGATTTGGAGAAATGGAGTCGGGGCAGCATAAGCTGTGAGATGGCAAGTAAAACAGAGAGAAAACCAAAAAGAGAAACAAGGGATTTGTTTAGCAGACACACAGATCCAGGGTGGGATAAAGACAGAAAGAGTGTCAGATTATGGGTTACTATTTAAAGACTAACCAGGCCTTGTTCTACTACAACAAAAAGTCACATCAAAGTGGTTTTTAAAATGCAATAATCTGCTTAGCTTTACTATGATTTTATTACATTTACTATTATTGTTAAATAGAAAACATCAGTCCCGCTACAGCACAATAAAAAGAAGAAGAGAAAGTTTTTTTTGTTTACTCTGTAGGTGATGATCTCTGAACGCTGGTCTGTGGGAGGAGTCACTGGATTAAATGACAAATGTGTTACACACAAACATGCTGTTAGACTGATGTTTTGTGTTTGTGTGTCTGCAAAAATCTTAAGCCACTGCTCACTTCATTAGTTCAGTGGTCTTAAGCAACAGTTCTTGAGGTTTTCTGAAGGTTTTTCTTTGGACATTGGCTGCTTTTTCACTCATTTTCAGTCCAGTCCTTGTAAATGACCATTTTCAGAACAATGTCTTTTTTTGTTGTTGTTGTTTACGTCACTGACCTGTGAATCATCAAGCATAAAAAAGGCACCTAATTCAAGGGATGAACCAATGTTGTGTCTACACATACTGGAGCAAAAAACTTAGCAAATAACCAATTTTAAATTGCATCTTTAAGCTCGTTGTTACTAGCAGCTTGCCACAAAAACACATCATTTGTTCCCATTTGTTTAGTTTCATCTACAAAAAATGCCAAAGATAATACAGTTTGACATAAGTAGGCATAAAATTGTAATTTTACATCAACATGGTGATTCCCAAAGAGCTGCCAATGCAGTAAAAGCATACCTGAACAGAAAAACACAATGAAACACTATCAGTCATGGACTGGCCTCCCCAGAGCCCAGACCTCAACATTACAAAAGCAGTGTGGGATCATCTTGACAGAGAACAGAACACAAGGCAGTCAACATCCAAAGAAGACCTTTGAATGGCCTTCAAGAAGGCTGGAGAACTATTCCTGAAGACTACTTAAAGAAATGGCCAGAAAGCTGCCTCAGAGAGTTCATGCTGTGTTGAAGAATAAAAGTGTTCATTCTAAATATTGACTTCTAAGGATATCAAGCTTCTTAGAATTGCACAAACTCTGTTTTTGCCTCATATGCTGTATTTCCATGTATGTTTGCACATGTTTCAATAAATCACAGCACCTATTTCCCATTCATTTTCCTAGCAAAATATAAAGAAATGAAGGGTTACTCAGCATCAGCTGTACTGTTGGTTATTCATAACAGCAGGTTTTAGGTGTATTAGCTGCTGCTGCAGACAGACTGGAACAATCTGCAAAAATTATTAACACTGGAAAACACGTATCCCCTACTCAGCTTTCAGTTACTCTATTATGGGCATCCTCACTGATCAGAGCAGTTGTTTCCCCTTTCAGAAATAGGTACGCAGTAAAACTGTTTCAGTAACTACAGGTACAATCTACATAAATGTACCACCAAGGAATAATTGGACACACTCACCCTAAGTGTGTCCAAACTTTTGATTGGTACTGTACACTCAGCTGTGTGCAATGTGAACATAGAATGGTTGTTGGTGCCAGATGGGCTGGTCTGCGTATTTTAGAAACTGCTGATCTACAGAAGACACTCCTGTCAGCTAAGAACAGGAAACCAAGGCTAAAGTTCTCACAGGCTCACCAAAATTGGACAAGAGAAGATTGGAAAACCGTTGCATGGTGTGATGAGTCTCCACACTGCTGGTGGTGTAAAGGTGTGGGGGATATTTTCCTCACACACATTTTGGGTACTTTAGCACAAACTGAGGATCACCGGATATCATGGATGTGCAGCTGACAAATCTGCAGCAACTTTGTGATGCTGTCAACATTACATTTCTGATGAATGTTTCCAGCACTGTGTTGAATCTGTGCCATGAAGAATAAAGACAGTTCTGAAGGCTAAAGAGGGTCCAACCCAGTGCTAGCAAGGTGTAACTAATGTACTTTTTAAAGATCAAAACGATGCATGCTCTCAAGCAGTGAAATATTTGCACCGTGCAATATCAGGAGGCAGTATGTGCTTTGGACAAATACAAAAAGCAATCATGTGCAGAATTTACTTTATTGATACTTCAAGGTTTTACTGTTTACTTTAGAAGGACAGCATTCATTTTTTCTGGCAAATTTCATTCTGTGTCCTTCTTGTATAAACTGGCAGTGTGGTGATGCAGACAAGAGGTCGTCTCACAGCAACAAGGTTCTGTGTTAAACTCAAAGTTGGTTTTCTGAGGAGTTGAGAAGAAAGAGTCTCCGTCCACTTTCCAACCAAACTTTAACGTAAAGGGACATCTTTTAACTAGCCTGAGAAGACCTTTCACCTTTGACTGTGCGTGGTGGTGCATCTACCCTGAAGGGCACAACAGCGACAGTGACAAGCTGCTGTAAATGCAGGGGAGCTTGTTGTGACATGTTATGTTTGTTCTGATTGTATGTAAGCAGCGAGCACGTTGAAATGACAGCTGTACACTGCTCTTCTTTTAACTTTTGATATTTATTTTTAGCCCTACCCTTATTTGAGCTGCCTTTGCCTTTTGTCAGGCTACCATGGTAGATGGGAATGTGTTCTTACTTACCTGTCTGGTTAAATTTAAAAAACAAAAGGCAAACCTGTGATATGACAACTGTGATATGAATCTTATCATTTCTATCATCTTACTCTACCTCTAAAAATTACGTGAAACATCAATGCTAGAAATCATCAGCAGGCGACCAATGGGAGGTTTAAGGCCACAAATAATGGGAAGTGTGACATAGGAGATGAATGATCCTGTCAGCTACTCACTGCACACAGCATTCAGTTATAATGACTTTGATTGCAGTTTCATAACTAAGCCACTGAGCCTTACATAATTTCTGCTCCTCATATAAAGTGTAGAAAGTTGAGTTGTAAATATCTTGCATGTAACATGAAATCTGTTGATGGGTGGGATGCTTACTGTAAGGCTATCTAAAATGCATTTTAATGGCACAACATCTACTTAAGCGAAGATTAATGCAGACTTGTTTTGGGCACTACACGGTCTCCGTGTCAGAGGGAGGGAAGAGGTTAAAACCAAGGCTCCATTTAAAAAAAGCCCGCCGACCCAATTCCTGCAGCAAGGGATTATAACACGGGGGGAGCATGAGTGTTAATATGGGCCATAAACAGTACTGGAGTCGGCACTTAATGCACAAGATGAAAGCAGAGGTAGGGGCTGAGCGGAGGCGCTGGTTGTAATGGGGAAGATAAATTGGGAGTAGGTGGTCGGGTGTCACTGCGCTTGATGTCAACGATTAAATCATCTCTCTGGGATTACTATTCCATATTCTAAATGGGAGATGTTTTTAAGCTTCATAAACAAATGCACTCATTTATGAGGGATTAACTGTAATCTCTCTATTTCTATCTTTTTTTTCCCTCCTCCACACCTCTCGCTGTCTCTCTGGTCCTTTTTTCTCCTTTTTACTGCCTCAAATTATCATTTCTGCACACTGTCACTGCTTTTACAGTTTCCTGCTACTGTGTGGTTCCTTATCACATGCTTCTAACCAAAACATTAAAACAGACAAAAAATATTAGTGCTCTAGCTTTTTTTTATGTTTTAATTTTTTTTTTTCATCAGCGGGCAACAAAGTGGGTGTGAGGTAATCGCTTAATAGATTACATAGCCTTATTTCCACTTCATCAAATGCTCTCTCTGCTCAGCACCTGCATGCTTTTAGCAGCAAAAATGGTAAAGAGTCACATTTATGACTTTATTTATTACTTTATTCTCTTTGGTTTTTAAATCAGTGATAAGTCCGCAAAGTTTCTGCAACAAAAGTACAGATTGACATTAAAGAGAAGACAGGACATTATCTCCCTCACTTACCCTCATCATATACAGTATAAATACAGTATATACACACACGCAAACTTTGTATCAACAGGCAGCAACATGAAAAGAGTGAATGTGTGGGTAAATAATTACGGGGACAGAGTTTGGGTCTGTTGTGTCAGGCTCGCTCTGGCCCTCATAGCTCATCCCTGCCCCCCGTCACCCTGACTCTCTCGCGTTTCTTCTCCTTTGTCGCTTGGCTCCGAGCGTTACGGCTAGCGGCGGCACCGCCCTCTGTCTCCTTGTCCGTTTTCACCACGCTCTGCCCATCTGCAGCCCACACAGCCTCTGCCTCCTCTCGCTCCTGAGGGAAAGATGCAAAACACAGCTGAAATATTGACCTTCTGCAGTCACAATGGTATAAAAAGGTTTGGAAGGAACATTTATTCCTGTTAGAGTAACTGTAACTTCTCTTATTGCCCTTTCAGGACAAATGTGCTGTCAAAGCGAACCTTTCCACAGCTTCATTTGCCCAACAACAGCCAGTGAACTAGCTAAACTAAACTTTGCTTGGATAACTCAAACCTTTATCAAAATGTAGCCAAGCGGAACATGTAAGGCTGGAGCAGAACACCCCCCCCCAGCCCCCCACCCCCATTCTTTTCTGGCTCAACAGTAACTCTTCAGAGCAGCTCCTTACATCTCTGTCATTACTACTGATGAGGACACACACCCTCACTGCATGAATTCACACCATATTAAAAAAACTAAATGCCTTTTGGTTTATAAATTGATGCGGCTATGAAAAATGATTGGATTTATGATAAGCCTAAAAGACAATGTCATGGTATCACCACAGACCAAGCACAGTAAATGGGAAAACATGCAAACAGCCACCAGATTTGCATTGTGCTCCAGCTGCTCATGTTATCCAACACCGGTATCATGACATCAGCAACCACATGCCTGCAGGTGACCAGCCAGACCTGAGGAGGATGAGAAGGTCATGGCTCGGTGTTGTCATAACGCTCACCATGTCCCTGTAGAGCTTCTCCTTTGTGAACCACAGGGCCAGGGCACACCGCCGGCCTCTGGTCACTGCAGTAACGCCGTGAGGATTCACCGGACCCGAGGAAAAGCCAACCAGTCGACCACAGCTGGGTTTCACTCGGGCCTGAAGACACAGAGGGGAAGTTTGCCAGGACCAACTTATTCATTTAAGTTTAAAAATAACAAAATTAAAAGAACTTACTGTTACTGTCTTGGCATCTCTGTTAGTGAAGAACAACTCCCCACCATCAAAGTTGTCATTCAGGTAGAGGATGGCACTGTGAGACAGAGAGATCTGATGTCTATCACTCAGTTATTAAAGTAAGCAGCTGTCTAAGAATTAGCATGACATCTGAGACTAAATGCACATACAGTCACTTTATGTAGTCCTACTAATCTAATTCAAGCTGTCTGCCTCAGATAAAAATATGCTATTTATTTTGGATTTTTATATGCTGAATGCAGTTATGACAATTAAAATAGCCGATTTGCTATCTGTCACCTTTCTTCATTATGTAACAATTTAAAAATCAGAAAACAGTCTATATAGACAAGACTTAATATAAAAACTATATTAGCACACATAACTGGTTCAGTCCACCTTATCTGAATAAGGTGCACTCAACTGGTGCAAGTTCTGAGAGTCGCAGTACTTTTAACAGCATGTGGGGAAAGAAAATGAAAAATCCTACTTGTAGGATGCACTGGTAGCCTGGATGTTTTACTGATAATTTACTGAGGAAAACTTCAAAAAGTGCATTTTCGGTACAGTTTTTAAGGACCAAATTGCCATGTGAGATAGGTAGCTACTCATAACAAGTTATGTCATAAAGATCTCATTTTAACCTTCATTTTGATGCCAGGCTCATCTTCTATCTGTGATTCCTTCTATGTCAAAGTCATTTTCTAATACAGTCATATTTTAACACTCCAAAATGTAGCTCATGGCTGTGAAATGGAGAAAAAACATTTGCTGCAATAAAATGGCTCGAGGATATATGGAGGAAGCGTGAGCACAAATTCATTATCACTCACTGAAGAGGTGTTTTTTTAAAGTACCTGAGGTCTCTGTGTATGAAAGCTGGTGGTTCCTTCCAGCACTGCTTGGTCTCCGGCTCAAGGAGACAGTTGTCAACATGGACAGGATGAGACAGGTCCAACCTGCCCTTCTGGTCACCTGATTTAAGAATAAGAAACAGACGAAGACCAAGTTCACTTAGTAAAACAACAAATTTAACTTTAAGTAATGAAGTAAGAAGAATAGAGTGAAAAGAATAGAGACTTATTCCATTTATCCTAGCTGGCAGTGCTGTTGGTATTACCTGTGACAGCAGTGCGGCAGACCAGGTGTGTGAAAGTGATAAAAAGTCCCGAGGGGCTCCTAAAGTAGGAGTGCAGCAGGGTTCGCACCCTTTCGCCCAGCTCATGTAATAGCTTGGCATCTGATTGGTTCACCAGGCCGTCCTGAGCCAGCTGAGGGAGAAGCAGCAGTGAGGGACAAGGGCTGCTGCTGAGAACATCTCACAGACCTGCTCCATTGATTTCATTTTCACCCACCTTCACCGCTCTGAGGACGGTCAGACCTTCAAACGTCTCATGGGGAGTGTGTGGAGACCGTCGTCCTCGATACCCGTCTCCAAGAGATGCTGCGACCTAAGAGAGACGACATGAATGGGTAGGTTAGGGGCTTTCACGTGTGATTTTAAAAATACCGATTGTTTTAACTTACTGATGCTAACTGCAGTATTCTGTCACACTCCTTCTCCGTCATGACTCCATCGAGGACGACTCGATTGGTCCCGTTCAGCATCTCATCATCCATTGTGATGGTCACACCCGCCCGAGGGACCGAACCCCCTGCAGAGAGGACAATTTGAATGCAACTTTTCCAACTCTCATGCTAAGTTACTAATGCAACAAGGATAAAAGGAAGCTAAAGTTTGTTCTTATGACCTTTTGCGACAGTCTTCATATACCACTGTATTCTCTTTTACTTCACTGTGACGTCAGCTCCTGTTCCGTCTGGTAACCATCTACAGGTTTCCAGTTTTTAACAATTTATGAAACACACATACACTGTGTCACTTCACGCCTCATTTTTCTTTGTGTGAAATTGAAAAGTAACTCAAGCAAAAGAGAGAAAAATGACATTTCTCAGTATATACTGCCGCTTTAGTTTCTTTGTAATAGTTTCCACCATTGTTCACCAAAACCCACCGAGCTTGTGACTTTTTGGTGACACTCCCTGATGGGAAAGCAACTAATCTTGACTATAATAAAAAGCCTTCGCTGTTTTAGACTTTAGAAACGTGCAGAGAATGTCAAAATGTGGAGATGGTGGACAAGGGATAAAAATGCTATGCAGTCCACATAAAGAGAGACATCTGCTCGCCTGAGTCTTTACTGGCATCAGTTACTCATGATGTGTTGCACAACTGTTTCACTTGTCAAACCAAATATCCACAGAATTTCTTATAGGCCTTTGAAATATTAATTTATTTCATAGGATAAGTAAATTGCTTATCACAGATTCTTTTTAGTATTATTATTAATGTTGTTAATTTTAATCATTATTTAATATTAGCATTCTACTTTATTTAAATCTACTAGAAAAGTGTTATTTCTTTCGATTTTTACTATTGTTTGATAAAAATGATCACAGAGCTGTGAAAGAATGTGTAACGTGTTAGATTTATCACATACAAGAGAATGTACCTGTTGATGCTTACGCACAACACAACAAAGTCTATAGTTAGATGTGGATGTGCAGCCTTTATTCAGCATTTCAAGGTGGTGTAATGGATACGTGCTGGATAAATAGGTGTATCTGCACAGGCTACCCCTATGTTTCCTTGCTTTTAGCTCTTTGGGGTGCAATTAAAGTGAGAAGGCGCTGCTCCCATGATTCCCTCTGAGGAAGAGAGCGGCTACGAAGGCACACACATTAGCATAAGAAAAGTATCTTCTCTTACCTGCAAAAAACCCACTGTCATCCACTTCCTCTTGCTGCTCTCCCTCTTTTATTTTCTCATTCATTTTCTCTTTTTCGGTGCTGACAGTAAAACACAAAAGATACTGAGCTTATTTTCTGTTTCATTAGTTTCCACGAATGACAGATTTTTTTCTTCTGTTTCTTACCTCCAGATCTCCCTCAGTGATTCAGGTACAACATCTTCTGGAGTCCAGAGATCCTATATAGAAGATGATTAATAACCTCAGCAAATAAATGTTTTACGGCTGTATCTCTTCTCAAAGCAGTGCATATTTGGCATCAGCACTTACTGGGTCAGTGAAACTGAAGTCGAGGCTTTCCATACCAAAGTACAGCAGCTTCTTCTCCTGCAAGGAGCGCCTGATGTATCTGACAATCTCCTGTAGGCCAAACACACACAAACCTGTGGTCAAACATGACATTAAAGATGGATTTGAAACCTAAACACGCTTGAAACAACTGAACAAGAGAAGAGACAAAAATCATTTGTATTATACTTGGATTATTTCATTTAGATTTATAACTTTTTACACCTTGTCACCACTGTGGTCATTTTAATATAATGCACACCGAGAGGTACCTGAGGAGGCTGGGCGCTCTGTGAATCTGTGTCTCCCCCTAGTGTCTCATGGTAGAGCTGCAGGTTGTCTAAGGAGTCCTTGTCAGAGGGGTAAAACAGCAGAAGAGAACGAAGCGTCTTCAGTGCTCCGTTTATGTCACCAGCTGCCGGGAATTGAGAATGCAAAGTAAGGCAAAGTAGTGCTTAAATCTTCAGATGAATAATAAAATCACATGTGTGGTCTTTAGGTTGACCTCAAAACTCTGACCTTTAAACTGTGCAATGTGCAGATGCTCAAGCTGTGTGGGCAGGAAGTCCTCCTGAGCTGAAATCCTTCCAGGTCGCGTAGCCACATGAGTCACACATGACTGCCGGCATGAGAGCAGGGAGAGGGAGAGAGCTAGGCAGAATAATTTTAAAAAATGGTGAAAACTGGCTCTTTCTGGTTTCTTTCTTTTCGGCTCAAAACGCTTGCCTGTTTCTTACCTGCTGCCTTTTCAAACACGCCGTCAACGCTGTCCACTCCCCTGTCCTCGGGCAGCCGTTGGGAGGCGACCTCACACTGCACCCTGCGCTCCTCTGTCTGCCGCAGAGTTTCATTCACACAAGCTTTCCATGTCTCTGCAGCTTGCTCCCATTCAGAGGTGGCCTCGTGCTGCAGTGCAGCATCGTACAGGACCTGAGTTTAATGCCACAAAGGCAGAGAATAACACAATAGCCATCATTAATAAACTGTTATTTTTTATATGCTATAATCTATGTTTATTTACAATTTGCTTGTTTAGTTTAAAAACAAACGAATTAATTATATAACGCTTCAGAAATTATAACAATTACTTTTAACGATCACACATTTACTGGAGGGAAAAAAGTGTATTAATCCCAATAGAAAACACACACTAACCAATAACTTATTATTGAAAATATCAGTTGAACCATCATAACAATAAGTTAAGTACTTCTAGATGCTACAGAATTAGAGATGGTTTACACACTGATCATTAACAAATGAGCAAACATTGCTAGTCATCATGCTGTTATTTGCTAACTGTAAAATAACCATTAACTAGAGTTTAACAGTTCATTATAGTTTACCTGTCATTACAGTCGTTTTTATTAAGTGTTACCCAAAGACAAAGCTGCTTGATGGCGAAGTTCATTTTTAATTTTGAGACGTATGCGTGCCATTACATGGACCATTTACACCTAATCATGTTATAACACGCATGTCTGAATAGACAAAATGAGACTAACATGCACAGGCCTCACATCCGGATCACACCACTGGATAACAGACAAGTGAAGGTGAGAACAGAGAGAGAGAGAGAAAGAGGAATTTAGTCCCTCAGGCCATGACGGACTCTCCACAATTACTTCTCTAAAATAATTCTGTTTGAATCTCCTTTATTAGTGTTTGAGTTAAAAACTAGTGGAGAAAACTAAAGTTTGAAATCAAGGATGCTCAAGGCACCAACTCCAACTCCTTTACCTTCACCATTATATGACAATGCAGCAGCTAACCAACACATTTCAATAATACTGCACATGATTGCTACAAAGTACAAAAGAAGAAAGCTTACAGTTACCCACTGTGGCTGCTCAGAGTGGTCATTATGCTAAATCAACTTGAAAAATAAGAAGAGCCGAGATTTATGGCTTCAGTTTTTAACAGAGCTTAAGTGTTTTTAAGGCCTAGAAATGTCATGTGTCTATCCCCTCTGCTTATAAAGTTATGAGGGCTCCAAAATGCCAAAAGATGAGCTGATCGTTGACGGGTCAGGTGGTGAATTTATTCAGATTTGACAGATTTTTGTATGGAATGACCCCAGTGCAACCCAGTTCCCTCCCCTTTATACTGTACATCCCTTTACTCTTCCCTCCTCACCCAGTGTTTCTCATTGTGAATCTCTCTGTCCTGGAAATCTTCCTCGGTCACACCTGCCATCCGCCTGTACTTCTCAATGTTGTTTCTCATCTCCAGGTGAGTGGGGTTGGCCACAAAATAGGTATGAGCTGCCGATGCGGCCCTCTGTAATTTTTCCAACTGATGTGGAGGAAGAAGAAAGACTGAATGGAGTTTGCCACAGACCAGTAGAGGTGTTGATATGATTATTTATGCAGCTGTGAGCTGCACTATAATTATAGTTGCAGCACATGCTGACAGGTGTTTTCCTCTAAATGACAATTTGGAACACAATACTGGTAGAAGTAATGACAATTTAGGAGTTTTATTTTGCAGCAGACCCTTACGGCTATGTAAAGAATGACTTACCTTGTAGTAGGTGACTTGCAGAAAGTTATAGGGGTTGCGAGTGCCAAACTCAAACTCTATGTCACTAGAAACAGGAAGCTGTCCAACAGGTGTGACAGAGTGTCCAATGCAGTACCTCAAACACTCAGCTTTCTGCTGCACCCAGTCCAAGGCCCAGAGATCCCACATACTTCCTTCTTCAGAGTCTAACAACACACACACCATTGAAAAGAGGATAAACCGCCTGATTCATGCATTTTCAGATTGAGGCATATAGTTGATGCTGCTTGAGTTTAAAACTACAAACAATCCACAACAAAACAAAAACCAAGATAATTCACACTTTTTTCATTTTGTGTGGTACTTGCCTTCAGCTCTTGGGGTCACATTGTTTTTTTAGTTACAAATTTAGACACTGAGAAGAGAGGGTAAAGCTGCCAGTAACGTCATATAATCTAGTTTCAAACTAGTAATTAACACAGACTCAAAGCTGTCTGTCTGCCTACACGATAGGCCTAATCTTCTTCTTCATCTGCTCCTTTTAGCAGCCTATCACCTGCCTCCACCCTGTCCATACACCGTCTTCTGTCACACCATCTCTCTGCATGTCCTCCTTCACTATATCCATGAATCTCCTTTGTGGTCTCCTTTTCCTCCTGCCTTTGTCCAATATATCCACTATCCCTCCATTGCACATGTCCAAACCATCTCAGCCTTGCTTCTCTAACCTCTATAACTCATCTCCACCCATGTCCACCCTGTCTGCACTCTCTTCTTCACCTCTCTTGTGCGATGTCCATTGCTTTGAATGTTGACCCCAGGTATTTAAACTCATCTACCTTCACTATCTGTGCCCCTGCTTCCCTCTCATTCACACATGTGCATTCTGACTTTCATTGCTCTTCTCTCCAGAGCATGTTGTGCAGGTTGTGCAATTATACAGATTGTGAGATGTTACAAAAATAATTACACTGGTGAAATCATGAGATGACATTAATACCTGTGTTTAAAATAAAAAGACTTGCTGATAGCTGATGCAGACACTGATACCTTTGTCAGTATTTGCTTGGTTTTTTTTTTATTCTTTATTTCCCACTTTGTTCCATGGAAGCAATTAAATTGCTTTTACAAAAAATACCTGACCTGATTAAAAGCTTTTAAGCTCTTCATTAAACAGTTCTGAAACATTTAGCCCATCCAGAACTAACACAGAAGATAAATAATGGCCACTCACATGTAAAAATGCCATCTTATTTGCTGATATTAGTCAGCAGGGCCACTGTCGGTCTGTACTAATATTATTCAGCGAATATACTGGTGCATAAATGATCCTTGTTTCAAAAGCAAGGTATCAGCATGGTTTATTTGCTTACTATTAATTGGAATCTATTAATTTTATTATTATTATTATTGTTTGTCTCAATAGCCGGGGATCGGTCTGCCAGAGCCTCCACCCTTGGCCACTGCCCGACACATATTGCACCCCAGCCCTACAATGCCTCCAGTGGGTGGTGGGCCTACACGAGGGCGGGCCCATGCCTTCTTTTCGGGCCGCAGTGGGCCGGGCACCACAGACTAATGCCTAGCCACCAGACGCTCTCCCTCAAACTCCCTCCCCAGCCCTGGCTCAAGGATGGGGCCCCAGTAAGCCTATCCCAGGCAGGGTTCACAGGTCTCTTGGTGATGCTTTCATAGGGGTCATCTGAATCGCTCTATGTCTGGCCCCTCACCCAGGACCAATTGGCCATGGGAGACCCTACCAGGGGGACAAGCCTTCGGACAACATAGCTCCTGGGATCACTGGGACACACAAACCCCTCCACCATAATAAGGTGACAATTCACGGAGGGTCGCGAATACAAACTGCATAAATGAGCTTCCTCTAAAGGGTGGCTCACATCTCCCCAGATAGGGTGAGGAGCACAGCCATTTGGGAGGGGGTCAAAGTAGAGCCGATGCTCCTTCACATCGAAAGGAGCCAGTTGAGGTGGTTTGGGCATCTGACTAGGATGCCTCCTGGGCACCTCTTGAGTGAGGTGTTCCATGCATGCTCTACCAAAAGGAAACCCTGGGCCAACCCAGGACACGCTGAAGAGATTATATCACTCAGCTGACCTGGGAATGCCTTGCCCCGCTTCTTAGGCTGCCCCTGTCAGGTCGCGGGGCAGCAGCCTAAGAAGTGGAAGAAAATGGATGGATAGATGGATGTACTCTTCTTTTTCTTCTTCTTCTTCTTATATCTCTGTTGTCTTTGAAGCCTGCTTTTGGTGAACAAGTCACATGTCAATCAATAAGTCCAAAATCAGGCTTGACTAGTACTGTATTTAGGCCACTATGTAAGTCACAGTTTTTTAAATACGTATTCTTACTCTGACAAAGTGATGAAACTAATTAACATGTTGCTGACAATATTTTACTGCATCATTCAAACCCACTGATCAGACAGATCATCATAATAACAATAATTAACTACCTGATAATTTCTTTAACCTCATAACTTACCCAGTTTCTGTAGCACTTCTCTCCCTGCTGCCATGCAGTCATCATAACACTGCCTGCGGACCCTGAACAGTGATTCCTTGGTCGTAATAGATTTCTCCAGCAGCTCTGCAGCCTTGCCCCACTCCTTATTGAAATATGCGCGTACCCCGCTGTAATACAGAAAATCATACGGCTGCAGGAGTGACATAACATGAGGACTACCGCTTGCCCAGGCCGCTGAGGTAAAACCAAACAGTGCGAGAATAACAAAATTAAACGCCACGTATACAACGAAACGTCCCGTTTGCAGCGCCATGGTCTTAGAGGCAAAACCGGTGGAGGAGACGAAGGTGGGAGCAGAGGAGGGACTCCGAAGAGAGAACTACCCACAGTTTCCTCCTTTTGAAAGAAAGTAGAGGCTTTTGTGCCACTCTTTTATGGATTTTTTAATGAATTTCGTGCATTGAATCCAACACTGTACGTTTATTAAAGCCTCCAATTGGATTTGTTTGAGTTTGTCAAGTTAAATTTAACGTACTAATACATTTTGACCTGATTAAAACTTATGAGATACAGTATTTGTGCATCACCCAAGAGGAACCCGACGGGCTCAACTGACGTTACCGTAAATATGCAAGTAAAAAAGCTTTGGCAGTGTGAAGTTAAAGTAACAGTTACTGGTCATCTAGAGAAGAAATACTTCCAATAATTAATCGCCCCATACTAAAATTTTCATATGGTGACTCAGAACTGGTAGATACAGTAGGAATGCCAAATGTAATTGTAGTACAAAATTAAGAACGGGTACCTATATCATGTGCATTACGGTAATGAGCCGGAGCCACTCCGTGTGCGGGACTTCTTCACGGCCTTCCCTCAACACAAGGCAGCGTCTCATGATTCATTCAGGCAAAAACAGGCAGCACAAGACGAGCCAGACAACGGACGCGCTTCCAAGCTAGGGTATCAAGAGGCTGGGTGTCCAAACTCAGAGTAGGTGTCCTACTGAAAGGCGGAACTAGCGAGCTTCACCATGGCGGATGTTGGTGAGCTTTTGATGTCGGTTTTGTCCACAATTCGGGTCCCGAAACCCGGGGACCGCGTCCACAAAGACGAATGCGCCTTGTCATTTTCCTCACCGGTGAGCCATCGTTCCTTTTTTAATTACAACGTCAGCTAATAAACAATGTTGTTGTGCTGTTTATTCCCGTCTCCTTTCGTTCTCCAGTCTAGCGTAATGTTTTGCCAGTGCTGCCCCACTTTTCAACGCTCTGTTTTTCTAGATTTTCACCGTTTCAACAAACTAGCAGGCTAGCCTCGAGCTAAGCTAATAATGCACTGTAATGGAAACTTAGCGGTTGTAGCTTGTTAGCTAGCTGTGTGGGTTTAACTGGTAAACTATCAAACTAACTGCTGCGGGACTGTTTAGGATTTCAATGTAACTTTTTCCAGAGTGTGTCACTCTTAACAAACTCCTTTTTTTGTGGATTTTAACACCAATCCAATGTTGCAGCACATGCTAGCAAACTGACAGGAGTGCTAGTTGCTTTGATTGTAGCAGCCGATGCTGTGATATGGTTAAGACTCATAAATTGCATCTAACTTTAATTTGCTAGCCTCTTGTCATGAGAAATGGGGAGAGAGCAGTAAGTGTTAAACACTGTCTGTGCTTTCTTTACAGGAGAGTGAAGGAGGCCTGTATGTGTGCATGAACAGTTTCCTGGGTTTTGGGAGTCAGTATGTGGACAGACACCATGCTCGCAGTGGTCAGAGGGCTTATTTGCACATCACCCGTACTCGTAAGGCCAAGGTGGGACACTTTATGTTTTAAGCATGGTGATCTAAATTACAATTGACTCTATCAGCACCATCCTTTTCCATGTCTGCTCACCTAATTACAATGCCAACAGAAGGAAGATGATGGTAACTCTGGCTCTGGACACCCACCTAAGAAAAAGCCCACCAGACTGGCTATAGGTAAGTGCATGAAGAAAGTATTAATGAAAACGGCAACTGTACAGGTGTCCGCTTTTATGACGGGGACATACGCTTACACTCTTGTTTTTGTTCTCTTCAGGCATCGAAGGAGGGTTTGATGTGGAGCAGGAGCAATATGAAGAGGATGTAAAAGTGGTAATTTTGCCAGACAGACAGGAAGTGACATCCGAGGACCTGGCCACCATGCCTGATGTTGTGAGAGAGCGGGTGAGAGATCTTGTTTGTTTTCAGGACTGTTAAGGTTCTTCCCAACTTGTCACAATGGCAGCAGATGATAAGATATACTTCATTATTAAAAATCATTGGAAAATTCCCAGTTATATCTTTGTATGCTATATCCAACATCAAACTAACATCTTGCACAGCTTCACAATAACAAATATCAGCCTGCAATTAGTCAAATTTTAGCTAGTTTTAGCTTCCAGTGATTATTAAAACAAGATAATAGAGATAAATGATTATGATGCCACAGTGTTGCTCTCTGTTTGCTATTTAATATTTTAAGTTCAAATGTATTTAATTTTTTCAGTCAAATTGTAATTATAATTCAAGGAAATTCACATTTATTTGTAAATATACTAGTTTTTATATAAAAGTTAAGCACTTTTCTTCTATGCTTGTGCACTTAGAGCACTTTATACAACATGCCTTCATTCACACCCATTCACACAAGCACTTTTTTTTTTTTTTAAAGTGCTTTCTGTCTAATACTCACACATTCACACTCCATTGAATGCATTGGAGGGCAACTTGGGCCACAGTATCTTGCCCAAGGATGCTTTGGCAAGCAGACTGGAGCAGCCAGGGACTGAACCACCAACCTTTCAGTTAGTAGATGACCTGCTCTACAAAAACAAAAAACCCAATGTGCTTTCATTGATGTAGAGGCATGGCACAAAGACTTGCTTTTGCTGCTGTCCATCAAACTTAAAGTTTTATCAAATTTTAGCTTGTAGGTGGCAAAATATGTATTCTTTGAGAATTGTTGTTCAGCACTTAAGTTTATTGTTATAGTTTATTGGCCTCTCAGCAGATTTATTGAAGGAAGTGGTCACTTCACAGCTCTAAATTGTGCCTTTTGATTCATCTACTGTCCCCTTAGGTGTCCCTGTCTATGGCGGGTATCATGACAGCTGACTCAGTGTCTCATACCCTGCAAGTTCAACAGTGGGATGGAGAGGTGAGACAGGAGTCAAAGCATGCTGCTGACCTTAAACAGCTTGACAATGGAGTCAAGATCCCTCCGAGGTGAGGTCACCGCTGTCTTTATTTAAAAAAAAAAAAACTAACCTTGCTCACATATTCTGTTCAAATGTACTGACTCTTATAGTATCTGGTCTTTAAGTCCGACGTCATTTCCAGGTCCAAATGCTCCTAAATAGACAGCAATGGCATAACCAATGACTGTTCACTATTAAAGATGATTGTAACATACCTTATCAACTGCAGCCATTTCTGCTTCTCTTTCTCATCGGTAAAATCACAGCGGAGTGTGTGTTTTTTTTGTTTTTTTTTTGTTTGTTTTTTCCCCTGAGTTGGATCGGTTAAACATCCAGGGACACAGCATTGCGGCATATTGATCACTTGACAGTTTGGACACGGAAATGGAATTCTACGTCATCACTTAGCAACTGGATTTCCACAGGTGTATTCATTTCAGTGTAGATAATGCCTTTCTTCATTTAGGAGTCACTGATTCATTATTGATCTTGCTCCATTTTCAGTAATGAAGTATAAGATAAAGAATGTTGTCCTGTTTTATTAGTCAAGCTTTATAAAGGTCTTTTTTTATCTTTATTTCAGAGCATGTGTTTATTGGAGACTTTCTCTTTTCTCTATCACAGTGGCTGGCGGTGTGAGGTGTGTGACCTCCAGGAGAATCTTTGGATGAACCTGACGGATGGCAAAGTGCTGTGTGGTCGCAGGTACTTTGATGGCTCTGGAGGCAACAACCATGCCCTTCTCCACTACCAGGATACAGGATACCCACTTGCTGTCAAACTTGGTACCATCACGCCTGATGGAGCTGGTAAGCAGAAAAGATGATTTAGTAATCTTGAAGACACAATCTGCATGACTCTGTTTGGTCTTTGTTAATAAAACTTGTTGAATTTTATATAGAGAATTTGCACCAGCTTTTTCCTTGTGCTGTTTTGTTTCTTTCCAGATGTGTATTCTTATGACGAGGATGACATGGTGCTGGATTCCAAGTTACCAGAGCACCTAGCTCATTTCGGCATTGACATGATGACCATGGAGAAGGCAAGTTTTGTGTTTGTTCTGATTTTATTTTTGTTTTGTTCTTCACTTATTGACCATTGCAACTTTGTGGCCTGTCAAATTTCTTCCAGGTTTTTAATGTTATGCATTGGATCAAGTTCTTGTGGACAGAAATATTGATCAGTCTGCTGCTTTATGATTGGAGTTTTGCCAATTTAGAGATATTGGAGTTTTTTCCCTTGGCAGATGTCCAGACAATGATGGTGTTTACTTCTGCTTCTTAGATAGCCATTGATTCCTTGGTATTACAAAACCGAAGGTCTAAAATAAAGTCGCAGTATTACTGAGCTGAAAACATATTCCTGTTATTGAAAATCTGACCCTCTTCTGGTTTCTGTTATTATTGTTGGGTTTTTTGTTAACTTGATAATAGTTTGTACTTGATATAACAAAATACTTTAATATAATTATTGCTGCTTATCATATCTGCCTACTTCCCCTTGTTTAATTTTCTGAAACACCTGTTTCCTCTCTGAAACCCTGCTGTCATTTATTTCTTGGCCACCTGCTTCCCCTCTTATGCAGAGCGCAGATGATATTGTTGTCAAAGTCTTAAGATGTCTGTACCTCTCTCTGTGTGCTCTGTTATTTCATTTCGTGCTAATGTCTTTCTGTATACACTTAATGATGTTGCACAGATGGAGCAAAATAATATGCTTTAGTAAAGTAGAAGACAGAATGCAGCACTTAGTGGTATATTTTTATAGTTTGCCTGCCTGCCTCCTGCCATTACTACTTCATAGTACTTCTTCGCTTATTATTCTCAAAACTTTTTATATTAAGGTTGTTGCAAAAAATATCACTTTCTTACACCATACATCCTCCCCTTACATAATTTATCTAAACTAGTTCAAATTAAGAGGAAATAGGGAAAATGACATCAATAAATAAGAAGTCTATATACAAGTTAAGACAAGACTGTTGTCTTCCCGAGGAGAAAATCATCTTAGGGTAAAGTACTGTATCATAAAACAAACAATGTCAAATATTATTGTTGTCATTGACTCAACAATGTCATTGTCCTGTTGCATGACCCAGTTTCAGCCAAGCTTTAGCTGTTTGATGGATGATATCACTTTTGACTCTAGATTACTTTGGTACACAGAGGAGTTCATGGTTGACTTGATGACATCAAGGTGCCCAGGTCCTGTAGCTGCTAAATAAGTACAAATAAAAATAAATAAGCAATTGTTAACCCCTCCACAAATGTGTTTGACAGTTGGTATGAGCTGTTTGTGCTGATAAACTGTTTTGTTTTTGTTTGTTTTTTTAAAAGAACATGGTGCCATGTATTATAGTCAAAAATCTCCCCATTTGTCTCATCTGTCCAAAGGACATTGTTCCAGAAGTCTCATGATTTGTTCAGATTCAACTTTGCGAACCTAAGCTGTGCTGCCATGTTCTTTTTAGAAAGAAAGGGCTTTCTCCTGGAAATCCTTCCAAACAAGGCATACTTGTTCAGTCATTTTCTTTTTGTACTGTAATGAACTTAAACATTTAACATGCTAACTAAGACATGTAAAGTCTGAGATCTTTGTTTTTTTTTTCTTTTTTTTTTTTTTGCAATTTCTCTGAGCTTTGTGCAGTCTGATCGTGGAGTGAATTTGCTAGGGTGCCCACTTGCCAGAAGATAGTGGCGTTTTGTTAACACACACCTGAATGCTACAGACCAGCAAACTTTCAAAACCTCTGATTTTATAGATGTGGGCACACTTACTGGTGATCAGTTAATCAAATGCATTTGATTAGCAGCCAAGTGCTGCTAATCAAATGCACTTGATTAACTTCACAGGACTGCATAGAGTCCTGTGAAAAACTTTTTTTTTTTTACTGTATTATTCATAGCCACAATCATTTGGAGGAACTCTGTGTCAGCTGATGGAGGAATCTAAACAGTGTAGTGATTCAAACTGAATTCAAACAGTATTTGTAGAAACAAGTGCTGCTGTCCTTGACAAGTAATATGAATGTGTCCCTCATTATTTAGGCCACAGAAGAGTTCGACCACAGTAACACATTTAGGATTATAAAAGGTTTCATTCACAAACAGTGCAGTCCCTACACATTTCTTACCACTCAGATTAACATCCCTCTCTGCCTAAAAAGTCCTGAAGCCAGATACATGCACACTGTAGTCCGGGTAGTGTGAGTACAACCACGAGTGACGCATATTACTGCAGTCACGATACTTACTGGATTGACGTTTCTGCTTTCAGACTGAGCGGACGATGACAGAGTTGGAGATTGCTGTGAACCAGCGTGTAGGAGAATGGGAGGTGATCCAGGAGTCGGGCACCACCCTGCGACCCCTGTTTGGCCCCGGCCTGACTGGCATGAAGAACCTGGGAAATAGCTGCTACCTCAATTCTGTCATGCAAGTGCTCTTCACCATCCCAGACTTCCAGACCAAGTCAGTACCCCCCCCTTTTTTTATAACAACTCCCATCCAGCTGTCTCTCTCATGTTATTCCTTATGGCAAATTGATGGTCAATATTCCTGCAAAAGTGAAAAGTTATCTTATCTTGCTTTAATATTTAAAATGGAATATAAAGATTTTCTTTCAGACCTTTCCTTCTGTCCTTTAGGTACGTGTCAAATATTGACAAGATCATTGATGAAGCACCAAGCGACCCAACCCAGGACTTCAAAACCCAAGTGTGAGTCTCCTCATTTTAAATGACAAGCTTTTGTATTCATTTTAAATGTCCTAAAACACCCATCATTTGTACTGCAGGAGGACCTTTTTAAAATGTTAGATATTTTTTTTATTGGTAGCTTAGTTTCTATACATATTTTTTTCATATATACAGAGATGACCCTCTTTTGATATATTCCTGTCACATGCTGTAAAATGAAAGAAAACATCCACATAAACATCCACATTTACAGTGTGCCAGCTGTCAGCCACAAATCTAATTGTCTCCTTTCCAGGCAGCTGCATTTTCAAGTGTGATAATCGTCTTTTAATGTGTAAAATGCTCTATGGATAGGCACTATTTTTAGGCAGACTTATATCATACACCTGTCTATTATGTCAATAGTACTGCAGGAAACAGAGCTAAAGAACTTGGCTTATTTTATTTAAATTTTTTTTAACCTGATTCAGGCTACTGTGAAAACAGAAATTCAACAAAACTCAGCCTGATTAAAATAAAATGGAGTCTACTGAATGAATTTTGTACTATTTATTTATTTTTTAATGTTTTATTTAAACTCATATCTACCAGAGTCTTATTCTAAACAGTCTCTGGTTTTAAATAGCTGTGCAAAAACATTGCCATTTTCAGCAGAGATGACAAAAATT
This sequence comes from Pterophyllum scalare, assembly GCA_024447675.2. Lineage (NCBI taxonomy): Eukaryota > Metazoa > Chordata > Actinopteri > Cichliformes > Cichlidae > Pterophyllum > Pterophyllum scalare. The sequence continues at coordinate 34,359 of JAMQGT020014805.1, read as the reverse complement.
GTCTTCATGATTAGACTTTTCAGTGTTATTTGAAATACAAAAATACATCTAGGCCTATATCCAAATCCTCCTCCCATGTGAGACTCTGGGATCCTGTTGGATGTGCAGTAATGTCAGCTTTGTTTGTTTATCACAGAGCCAAGCTCGGTTACGGTTTGTTGTCAGGAGACTATTCCAAACCAGCACCAGACCCAGGAGAGGAAAATGGTGCATCTGAACCCAGGGTAAGACGACAGTCGGTCACAGTGGATTCACAAGTCTAGGTTTCAATAAATAGCTGTACCTTATGCTGGGATTTTCTCTCAGAATTGAGTGAGAATATAGTCCAACTAATATTAGCTCCCACCATTAAGAAATGCTTCTGCTCCGGCTTTGCTTTCAGGGAGACCAAATCGGAATAGCACCGCAAATGTTCAAAGCACTTGTCGGTCGGGGCCACCCGGAGTTCTCCACCAATCGACAACAGGATGCTCAGGAGTTTTTATTGCACTTCATAAACATGGTGGAGGTAAAGTTCCACTCTTGCTCTTTTCCCTTTGTTTTGTTTTTGTTTTTTAAATTTCCAGTTTTAACTTCTCTCACAGAGGAACTGTCGCTCTGGGCCCAACCCGTCTGAAGCCTTCAGGTTCCTGGTGGAGGAGCGCATTGTGTGTCAGCAGTCACAGAAAGCTAAATACACACAGCGGGTGGATTACATTGTCCAGCTGCCTGTGCCCATGGACCAGGCTACCAACACAGGTGAGCAGCTGATGGTGGTGGGGAATCTCCAGTTCACCTTCTGAACAAATTAGTTGTTTTTATTATAGCACCAGTTTTTTTCCATCAACAAGAAATGAAACAACTGATCTTCATGTGTAACATTTTGTTATTTTTGAGTATGTAGACTTGAGCATTTTATTTTGTTATTTCTGATAACAGAAGAGCTTCAGGAGGCAGAGCGCCGCCGTGAGGAGGGGACTCCTCAGCCCCAACTGTGCGCGCACAAATCCCCTTCACAGCTTGCATGGCGGCTCTCAGTGAACCAGAGATCCTCACAGACTTCTGGAGCTCGGCTGTGCAAGCAAAAACTACTGCTACCAAGTATGAAAAGAGACGGACACACTCATAATGAAAGCAGTTAATTGGATTGTGTTTAGTAATGACAGCTTTTCTCTCATTTATCAGAACGACCCGCTTTGCCTCTTTCCCCGACCACCTGGTTATCCAGATTAAGAAGTTCACCTTTGGTCTTGACTGGGTGCCCAAAAAACTGGGTGAGCAAAAATATGATTAAATGTTTGTGATGGGGGGAAAAAATGTATTTCTGTATACAAACGTGTGCAGGGTTGTACCATGAATTAAGTTTGTCATAGACAGACTTTCTTTGAGTTAGCTGCCTCAGATCCTAAAACCCCAGTAAGAGATAACAGCTATCAACTTTCTTTGTCAATTCAGATTTTTTTCTTGCTTCAGGCTAATATAAAAGTGAGCATTTTGAAATGTCATTTTACTTTTCTTGTGTAAAACATGGATCAACTGAGCATCACCACAACATTTATACATAACAAGCCTAGACTGGTGCTACAAATAGGTAAGAAAGTTGCAGTCTTGAGATTTCAAAGGCGGTGTGTTTATTTATTTATTGTTCATCGATTAATCCATCCATCTTCCTCTTGTGCAAAGTCATCAGGCTAAGCAGAGTATTCCTGTTCCCAGTCCAAATGATATATAATGTCTCCAGCCGGTTCTAGGTCTACCCTGGCGTCTCCGCCTACTGTAGCTGGATGTTCCTGGAAACACTCCAAACGGGGGTGCACAGGAGGCTTCCTAACCAGTGGCACAAACCACCTCAGCTGGGTTGTTTGGAACAAGCTTGAAGTAGAGCTGTTGTTTCTGCATTTTGAGATGTCTGAGCTCCTCTCCTTAGCTCTTAGGCTGAGCCCAGCCACCTTATGGAAAAAACTTGTATTTCTCATGATTGTTGCTCTCCCTTCATCATGACAGTTCAGTACAAAGCCTGCATTACTGCTGATGCCAAACCAATCCGTCAGTCCAACTCTTCTCCATGACTTAAGAATAAGATTGCTTGGGTTGAGGGAGCACAATAGTCAGGTCTTTTTGCTTATTTTCTTTATCCTTTGTTACTTCCATACTTCAGTTTAAAACTAAATCAGATAAAATAAAAATCTTTTTGGTGGATTAGTAACATTTAAATCATTTTCTGCAGAAACACTCAAAATATTTAGACTACTGAAATGTGCTATTGTAGCTTTCAAAATGAGAAAAATAACCACAAAATTACAAATTAATAAAATCAAAGCCTGTGTGTGATGTATATATATATATATATATATATATATATATATATATATATATATATATATATATATATATATCTTTCTTCCATTATCCTTTATATATTTTTATGATTTTAAAAATATCACAACAGCACATGTAAATGTGCGGCGCGGCCTCGTGAAGGTCAAAGAAGTTGACCTTTGAATTATATTTGAGTGATTTCAGTGACAGGTGGTTTATAATACTCATGCACACTACTTTTTCTCATATCCAGACGTGAGCATCGATGTTCCCGATACTCTGGACCTGAGCGCACTTCGTGCAACTGGCCAGCAGCCAGGGGAGGAGCTTCTCCCAGAGGTGGCCCCGCCCCCACTCATGACCCCAGATGTGGAGGTTAAAGGTATCCTGGGTTCCCATGGCAACGAAGAGGACGACTCACTCTACTCCCCACTGCTGTGTCAGTCTGTCATTTCTGCTCTTTCCCTCCTTCCTCGGACTCTCATTTGCCCACCTTTGTTTCTTTCTTTTCTTTTTCTGCCTTTTCTGTTCTCATGCGTCCTTCAGTTGCCTTTTTATTTATTTATTTATTTTGTACATCATTTGAAGTTGATTTACATTTCAAAGTTAAGCAAGTTTTGTTTTTTTGTGGTAGTGTACAAGTTCAAGTTTTTATTAAAGTTATGTTTTATGTTCATGTTTTTCCTTTTGTAACTTTTCTGTCATTGTACCAAAAACGGCAAACAAGTAATTCAGCTGTTGTTAAAATTCTCTCAGCTCCAGTCCTCGATGACTCCACTGTGTCTCAGTTATGTGAAATGGGTTTCCCACTGGAGGCCTGCAGGAAAGCGGTGTATTACACAGGGAACACTGGAATCGATGCTGCCATGAACTGGATCATGAGCCATATGGATGATCCAGGTGTGTAGACCAGCAGTGATTTACCAGAAAGTCAACATGGGTGTGTCTCACCACGCTTGTCAGTTTTCATCATGTTTCCTCTTGTGATGGGCTGCAGACTTTTCTGCCCCTTGGTGTTGCCGGGCTGCAGCTCTGGACCTGGAACCACACCCACAGAGAGCCTATCTGAGGAACACCTGGCAACCATCGTCTCCATGGGCTTCAGCCGAGACCAGGCGACCAAAGCACTTCGAGCAACGGTGAGAATCAAATTTTGTGGACTTAGAGAAGAGGGTTTGAGCTGTCATTATACCCCAGTATACCCATGTTTTCCTTAGAGACCTTTTGTGCTTTTCCTTATCTTCTGCCTCTTAAAATGATGGATGCTGAAAATTTACTGTCTTCTTGGAGGGCTGGCTTACATTAATAGGAGGCAAAGAGTTCTGACAGTATTGTCTCTGGATGAAGTAATTTTGGGTGTGTGTGTGTGTTTTTTTGTTTGTTTTGTTTTTTTTGGGGGGGGGGTGCTTAGCCTTTAACCCTTTCTTTCCCATAAGCCTGCCAAATTCAAAAGTGCTGCCATTTGTGGAGCTCCGGCAATAATTATCATAATAGCCCTATGTTGGCTGTGAAGCATAATTACTCAGCTTTCAGAAACTGTTTTTTTCGATAGGACAAACGACCGTATAATTATGGTAATTCAAACTGTTTGATCGGATGTCTCATACGCTCTGTGTTAACCAGCTGTTCACAGCAAGTAAAGGCAGGTAACAGGTGCATTGGCGGCGATAGTTAAAGGGTTAAAGGAGCATGTCGTGGCTGCAATGACAACAAATGACCATTTGAGATCTGCCCTTTACTTTGATGCAGCATTTCCTGCTGCAGAAAACAGACGTTCTGATGGTGCAGATGTTAATAATTAGTGATGATAATTCAGTATAAAATTCAACAGCCTCTGATCAGTGCCGTGGAGTTTTACTGGCTGATTTATATTTTTACTGGTCTGTGAGAAGGAGGAAAAAAAATCTTATGTTTTTATTTTTAATACATTTTATTTTTATATTAATACAATTTTTAAAAAGTTTTATTTATAGTTTATATTAGTCTAAATCTGCAAATACTGTTACTAAAGCCTTGAAATAAATAGTACACCCCATACCCCCCTTTAGATTCACCCCTGCTTGCTGCAGGTATTGCTGTGATAGACAGCAGGATGACTGCCTTCAGCTTTCAGCAAACTGACTAATATAAACATCTTGTCAGACTAAATTAACAGTTCATCTGTATACATGCATTTTTATTTTAACCTCTGCAGCGTCACTGTAGACTTTTGGTGAAAAAAAAAAACCCCACTGACCATCCTTAATTTTACATATGACTTTGGCCTTCACTAAAGCAGCTGCAGAAATCAGTGCAGTAATTTGAGAAAGTTTGGTTTGTGCTGCAGGTCAAGATCTACAGTATATTTAGAAAGTTGTTTGACACTCAGTAGTCAGATGGTCACTTTTACACAATTAAACTTGTTCTATAAGGAGTTTGAGGTGGCAGTTTGAGTCACCCTCAAACCCTCCACCCTGATGATCAAGGTAAAAAAAAAAAATTCCTCTGCTGCTGTTTCCTCATTAGCTACTGGTCCAGTCAGTGAAAACACTTCCCCATCTGCATTTTCTTTAAACATGATTTTAAAAAAACAAAAAAACCCACCTTTGAGTACTGCTGTACTGTCTAAGAAAGAATAAATGTACTTGCAGCATAATTGGCTAGGCAACCTTTTCTAGGCTCCTGTCCAGTTAGAACAAGCTTTTACTGTCTATAAAAAGGGCTGCTTGGTTGCTCAGGGTCCTGCCAGGTGATGCTGTTGTCTTCAAGTTAACACCAGTTGACCATTAGACCTCTGCTGCCTATATGCTGCATCAGGGCTGCAGCTTAAAGTGGCATCTTCCACGTGGCCTGGGGTGGGACTTTAGGTGTTTGTTCACTGGAACGCCTTCATTGTAAACACTTGGTTGCTGGTTGGGAGAGAGCTTCCAGTGTTTTTTAAAAGATTCTTGCAAACAGCATTGTTGTGCTCACATAACCTCATACAGCATAGCCCACTGGCTGAAGTGGTATAACTGGCATTTGGCACACATTAGAGATTCAAGAGATGGTTGAAGACTCAGAATGAAGGCAGCCAAAGCAGTTACCTTTCTCCAGAGCTACTACATAACAGCATGGGTTAGACATGAATGCCTCTGACCCCTGATGCTCTTGTATGGTCTTGTCTTTGGCCCTCCAACAGTTGGACTTTTGCAATTACAGTATTACAATCAACAGAGACTCCTATGCTTATAATCTTCATTTGTTGACTCTTAACTGGTGTTTGTCACATAGAGTAACATCCTGGACCGGGCAGTGGACTGGATCTTCTCTCACCTGGATGACCTGGAGTCCATGGATGTGTCTGAAGGAGGTCGCTCAGCAGCAGAGAGCGAGGGCGGCAGGGATCCTCCCACCTGGCCCTCGTGTCAGAGATGGACCAGGAAGTGAGTCCATAGGAGAGGGTGGAGCGAGGAGGATTTATTTTATATCAGAGCGTGTTTCCACAAATTGGCAAATTCTGCAAATCAAACACTTGAAATGTTCTTTTTAAAGTCTTACATCCCTCCATCTACTTCTGTTTTACAATTACAGTTGTAATTCTTCTTTCTCTTGTTTATCCAGAGTACGAGTTGTTTGCATTCATCAGTCACATGGGGACGAGCACCATGTGCGGTCATTATGTTGCTCACATCAAGAAGGACCAGCAGTAAGTATTTTGCACATGTTACGAGCTTTAAAATGGTGAATGCCAACTTTTCTGAAGCACCTGCACAGATTTGTGTCATGGACTCAAGAATCCCTCGATCAACAGCAACTCGTGTTTCTCCTTGAACAATATCATATTAAACCTGTTCAGGTCCAGTTCTCTAATTAAATTGTAATTTCAAACTACCCCTTTTTAAGGAGTATTTCAGTTTTAGTCACAAATAAACATGCAGTTGACTGCGTTCAACCCCACCCACCCACCCACCCAAACAAACAAAAAAAAACAGATTTGTTCTTTACAAACTTTCTATTATGTGCTTTCTTCTCCCTGACCTGTATTTAATTACTTTATAAATACAGGGTGAATTTCCGTTAGGAGCTGTTATTAAAAAGAAATAAATTCAGCAGGGGGCACCATACTCCACGTCTGCTCTGAACAAAAATTATTTCATGGCTGCTGATCTGCACAAACTGATGTATTAAGCTGACAAAGAACTGAAGGTTTAAAGGATTTAATGTCACCAACATACCTGGAGGAAAAAGGTTTATTTCATTCTGAATAATGAAAATGGATCAATTTTAAATTTTATGTTAAACAGACCTTTGTGAACTGTGTTTTTTCTCTGTGCGTCACAGATGGGTGATCTTCAACGATCAGAAGGTGTGTGCTTCAGAGAAGCCTCCCAAAGACCTGGGATACCTCTACTTCTACCGCAGGGTGGCTGAATGAGACAAAGCAGCATTACACTTTAGGTGAAGGAGAAGATATGTGAACGCTAACAAACACGACAGAATTCATAGTTGCACTTCACCGAGCTCTTACAAAAGTCCTGGCACGCTTCACAACTGACAAAAGTGTAAATAAGTCTCTCAGATTACATATTACACGCTTCAATAAATTGGTGCAGATGTACAGATGAGGTGTTGGGGTGATATTTCTCTTTAAATCCTCTGATCACAAAGCACGGGTCTGTTCAGAGAGCAGGTTCACGTTGTTATCTGGGCCTTGCTGAGTAAAACTGAGTACCACCTGAGATCTGTTCATGGTTCAGGTTTTATTCGCAGATTATTTCAGAAAACCTGCTTCAGGGAACAAGTCCCAAACATTAGAGCGACTTTGAGTCTCCTCACTGTTTATGTTAACCCCGACTATTGATTTCCACTGCCATCAGTAGTCACTGCCGCTTCCGGTCCCCTCTTTTGTTGGACAATTGCAGTTTGGTGTCACCACTTCAGCCTGATGCAACCTCCTCCTCTAACTGTTGGTGAGGAAATAGGAAAAAAAAGAAGAAGTTCAGCATTCACAATAAGAGAAAATGTCAGTAAATGAAAAAGAAAAACAACAGATGTGTGTTACAAAAAGAATAAAACACCAAATCAGCTTGTTTTCCTTCAGTTTGGTGAGGGTGATATTTGGGTGATTCTTGTTTCATTTTGTTTTTATTTTTGAAAAGAAATGCTTTGTTACTTCTGTTGTGACAAATAAATAACTGTCTCTGTCAGACTGTGTTCTGTCCCTTTGCTTACTGCAACACTCTCTTTATTCTCTATTATTTTATGCATCCTGGTTACAGAAACAATTGGCAGAAATTGGTACATGAGAATAACCTCAGAGCGTGTACGGTTTAGCTTTTTTGAGCTGGGGTTTTACAATGTCTACACCTCACCAAAGGTTTTTCTTCAGATGTTTTCCACCTAGTTTTTGCATCCTTGGTTTCTTCTTTCCAATTAAGTGAAGTTCAGAGAGGGTTCATTAACTGCAGTAAAAGATGGTAAACTTTTAAGGTAAGCTCAACCTACATTTTATAATTTGGTATTAATGGATTTAATGTGACTGACCTGGAAACATTTTTTTTTGTTGTTCCGTAATGGATTTCAAACTTACTGTCAAAGGCACCAGTTTAATAGCAAATGTAGATTAAATATTGGAGCGCAAGTTCAGACTTTCACACAAATAAGAAAATTTATTGAATCCTGTTTCCAAGCATTTGGTTTGAACAATTTATGAAGGTTAAAGACTCTAAACTGTGAGTTTATAGCTGGTCAGTCATTGAGGTTTAATTATGTTTTATATGGTGCTCAAGCATTAATTTTCTAGCCTTTGAGTTTTGAAGTGACAAGTTATTTGATTCAGTCATTTTAGTTGAAACAAAACTGCACAACAATTTTTTTTTCTCATTTATGATTAACAGAAAAAGTTGCAACTTCGCAGGAAACTGTTTCAAGTGTCATTTGTCACATACACGGGTTGAATTTTCTTTCAGTGACACTTTCAGTTTTTGAGTGTACCTCCAGGTTTAATATACACTGCTCAAAAAAATAAAGAGAACGCTCAAATAGCACATCCTAGATATGAATGAAATATTCTCATTGAATACTTTGTTCTGTACAAAGTTGAATGTGCTGACAACAAAATCACACAAAAATCATCAATGGAAATCAAATTTATTAACCAATGGAGGCCTGGATTTGGAGTCACACAAAATTAAAGTGGAAAAACACACTACAGGCTGATCCAACTTTGATGTAATGTCCTTAAAACAAGTCAAAATGAGGCTCAGTGTTGTGTGTGACCTGGGGTCTGAGGATCTCATCTCGGTACCTAATGGCAGTCATGCTACCTCTGGCGAGCACATGGAGGGCCGTGTGGCCCTCCAAAGAAATGCCACCCCAAACCATTACTGACCCACTGCCATACTGGTCATGCTGAAGGATGTTGCAGGCAGCAGATCGCTCTCCACGGCATCTCCAGACTCTGTCACGTCTGTCACATGTGCTCAGCGTGAACCTGCTTTCATCTGTGAAGAGCACAGGGCGCCAGTGGCGAATTTGCCAGTCCTGGTGTTCTCTGGCAAATGCCAAGAGTCCTGCACGGTGTTGGGCTGTGAGCACAACCCCCATCTGTGGACGTCGGGCCCTCATACCATCCTCATGGAGTCGGTTTCTTACCGTTTGTGCAGACACATACACATTTGTGGCCTGCTGGAGGTCATTTTGCAGGGCTCTGGCAGTGCTCCTCCTGTTCCTCCTTGCACAAAGGCGGAGGTAGCGGTCCTGCTGCTGGGTTGTTGCCCTCCTACGGCCTCCTCCACGTCTCCTGGTAGCGCCTCCAGCCTCTGGACACTACGCTGACAGACACAGCAAACCTTCTTGCCACAGCTCGCATTGATGTGCCATCCTGGATGAGCTGCACTACCTGAGCCACTTGTGTGGGTTGTAGAGTCCGTCTCATGCTACCACGAGTGTGAAAGCACCACCAACATTCAAAAGTGACCAAAACATCAGCCAGAAAGCATAGGCACTGAGAAGTGGTCTGTGGTCCCCACCTGCAGAACCACTCCTTTATTGAGTGTGTCTTGCTAATTGCCAATAATTTCCACCTGTTGTCTATTCCATTTGCACAACAGCATGTGAAATTGATTGTCAATCAGTGTTGCTTCCTAAGTGGACAGTTTGATTTCACAGAAGTTTGATTTACTTGGAGTTATATTGTGTTGTTTAAGTGTTCCCTTTATTTTTTTGAGCAGTGTATTTTTTTAATAAGCGACACAGGGGGAGGGCAGAAATGGACTGAGGATTTGGTGGCTTCTTAGTGTGACACTAAGGGTAGAGCAAATCAGTCTGGTGGGAAAGGGATGGAGAACAATGTAACTTCAGGGGCCACCAACTATAAAATCTTTCCCCTTTGGGGGGTCTATTGTTGCCTCTCCAGTGCTGCTCCTGTTGTTTTCATTTGTACCAAAGCAGGTAAAATGGATTGACAGTGGTTTATGCAACTAAAAGTAGAGTGTTTAGTGAATGTGATCATCTTCTTTTCAGTGCTGGGTGTCCTCTCTGCTGCAGGTGAAGCTTTAATTGCAAAATTTGGGCAGAAAGTCAGATTAGGCTGTGGGGTCAGCAGCTACAGATGCTCTCTGGAGTGGCGTCATGGAGATGACCTTGTTGATGTTGATCAGAGAGGCTTCCCTCGCAAAGGTACTTGAGTATTTTGAAAAATGGTTCACAATTATTATAATTTATTATATAATGTTTTTCTTTTCTTTAAGCTGTTGAACTTGTATGGAGGTAAACTGTTTGGCAGGAGAATCTGGAAATCTCTGGTGTGAGAGAAACAGATGTTAGAAAGTTCTCATGTTTGGCAGATTCGACGCCTTGAGAACATTCACTTGTTGTTGCAGGTAAACAGCAGAGCCTGGAAAATATAAATATACAAATAAATCTTTGCGTTTAATGAAATGATTTACCACATTAGGAAAATTAAGGTTTTCAGGATTCCTGCACATTAACTGTTATTAAATCCCTACTGTGAATGAAGTAAGAGTAAGTTTTGAATATGACTTGTTTTTATTCTTTAAATTCCTGACTATTGCAGGTCAATTTTAATGCAAAAGAACGCACATCAACCTAAAATCTATACTTTTAATACACATAACGACACAAAGGAGTATCCCAGCAATTGTGTAATTAAATTTAGGGGACAGTTTAAAGCAGCAAAGACCAAAATCCAGATTTTAGCATTCAAAGTTCAAGCTTTAAAACCTGAGTCCTACATTTCCCACAGTCCAACTTGATAACATCCATCACAAGCCATCCTCTGCTCGACAAACTTCAGCAGCTTAAAACATTTCTCCTTTCAGTAGCCTTCCTGCTAAAGATTTGTAGTCTCTAATCCCAAACTGCATCATCAGTTTGGTGGTTGGGGACAGGCATGGCCATGACATGCCACCCCAAGAATTTCAGTTAAAAATTCTTAAAATTGTTATTGTATGTCTGTATGATATAACTATGTGGTTAAAACAAAAAAGAAAGCTGTGTGGTATGTTTTTGAAAATGTTTTCTTACCTTTTTGGTGTCAAATAAATGTCTTTCTGTCAGACTGTGTTCTTATGTGTTCACTTACTATGATTTCCCTGATATCCATGAGAATAATCTGAGAGAACATGTGCAGTTTGAGTCTTTTTAAGTGTCTGTAAGCCACTGTGCAGAACTTTCTTCAGCTTTTTGCAAAAGCTGAACTGTGTGGGAAATGCCAGGTCTGCAGGATAGAGCAGACATGGGTACTAAACCCACAAAGAGCTGCAGGTTGCAGTGGCCTATGATTTCTCAGGGTGCAGATTTCTCTTCTCGTCTTCTGCCTCTTGAAGTCCTTGAACTCTCATTTTTGCTGAAGCCAAAAGAGAGGATGGATAAAGATTTTTACCTTCAGTAACCGCACTAAAAGACACTGAAGGTGCTCAAAATTAAGGTAAGAACTCGACCAACATTTTAATATGGGCTGTATCTTGTACTGGATTTAACTCAACTATCCCGGAAATGCTTTCTTTTTGTTTCGTAAGAGAGCTCAAACTTACTGACAGAGGCGCCAGTTTAAGAGCAAACACAGATTCAATCATTTAAGCATTTCAGAAACAGTTTAACGTAATTATGTCTGTTGTTCAGTCATTGAGGTGAAATACAATAATTTATCAAATGAGACTCAAACAGTGTTTAAACTTTTTGGTCGCAGTGTGTTCATTACTGTTTTTTAGAGTGACTGAAATAAAAATGAGTTGTTTTGAAGAAGCAAATTCTTAAACGTAAAGTATTCACCTGGATGCGAGTGTATATATATATATTTTTTAAACATAAAATTTATAAAAGGTCTCAGTCAAGGAAAAGAGTGATCGATGTTTTGGTGTTAGAAAACTTTCCATGATCTGCAGCGGAAACAAAGCTCTACATCAACATTTCCTCAGTGACACTTCTTTAGTTTTTAAGTCTAAGAGCAAGTTTGATATCTTTAATGAGTGACGCAGAGAGAGGACGGAAACAGAGCGAGGGCTTGGTGGTTTCTTGGTAAAGAAGAAGAGTCGCTCTGAGGCTGTGTACAAAATGAAAGTGTTCACTTTTAATTAGTTTTCGTTTTATGCTTTTGTGTTAACAGTAATGCACATTTGTCTTTTATTTAAAGCCCCAGGTTCAACTTTCAGAATGAAGATGATTGTGTGGTTTGTGTTTGGTGAGTGAAAATACTGTAAATAATCCTTTAAAATAAGTGTGTGTACTGGTGGTGTGCGACCGTATGTTTAAGCTAACTAAAATATGATGTCTGAAGATGGTTGTAGTGAAGTTTTACTCACCTAAAGTTCTTTAAGGTCACTGTCCAAGTTTCTGATAACATGGTTAGAATATCACTATTTTGTCTCTGTCTTAATGCAGAGACATTTGTTGCATCCTTCTTTAATTATGTTCATAAAAGCAGAGTGTTTAGTGAATGTGATCATCTTCTTTTCAGTGCTGGGTGCCCTCTCTGCTGCAGGGGACGTTTTCATCGCCAAAGTCGGGCAGAAGGTCAGAGTGGACTGTGGGGTCAGCAGCTACAGAAAGACTCTGGTGTGGCATCATGAACATAATATTCTTTATTCTGTTGATCAGAAAGGCTTCTCTCGCAGAGGTACTTGAGTAGCTTGAAAAACATCACAGTTAACATTAGTATATGATTATAACATTACATCACCTCATATTTTTATTTTCTGTCTTAGGCACTCCTGAACTTGCGCGGAGGTCAGTCGTGAGGCGTATGAATCTGGAAATCTCTGGTGTGAGAGAAACAGATGCTGGAACGTTCACATGTTTGGTAGATGGGACGGTTCAAGAACATTCACTTGTTGTGGTCTCAGGTAAACAGCACACCCTGGAAAATATACAAATTATATATATATATATATATATATATATATATATATATACACACACAAAAAAATTTACAAATAAATCTTTGCATTTAAATCTTTGCATTTAACGGAACAATGAGTGATTTACAATATCAGGACTATTCCAGTTCAGTTTTCAGCATCCCTGCACATTACACTAATAATCAGAATAATAAAAAGATCACTTCTGTGAAATGAGGGGAAATTTCAATATGTCTGAGGGTTCTCTTACTGTAACAGGTGAGTTTTAATATAAAATGATATGCAAGAAATAAATACTTGTGCTTTTTTACACATCCTGCACTCCCATAAAGAGAGAAGGCTACATTGGACAAATCTAACAATAAAGTACTCTTTAAATTGTATAGTGAAGTGAGTGACCAAAACATTTCTAATTTGGCTTACAGTGACCTTCAAAGCAGAAAAAGTTACAATAAATATCAGATTCTGTGCAACATCTAAAAAAAATTCTTCCTAAATATGTATTTTTACCAAATGCTTCCATGGTACCACTACAGTTAAACGTTTCTGGTTTTATAGCCATAAAACTCAGCTCTTCCATTGTGTAAAAGGGTTTCCATTTATGTAATAAATTGTCATTTTATTTTTCCTCTCATTTTATGAAGCCATATCATGTGTCTAATGTCTTTGGATCAAGCTCTTTGTTCAGCATGGCCTCCCCTTTCTCTTTGTGACTCTCGCTGTATCCTCTCCTCCCTCTGTTGTCCCTCTCAGTGTCGGTCTCTGTCGCTCCCTCTGCTGTTCTCCAGCAGGGCAGCGAGGCGACGCTGCAGTGTGACGTCAAAGGTCTGGCTGAAGGTTATGAAGTGAAGTGGAAGAGTCCGAATGCCGGTTCACCTGAAGGGACGTCGACAACTCAACTCAAACCTGTGACAAGGTTACATGATGGGACCTGGCTGTGTGTCATCACCTATGGCAGCAACCAGATCAGTGAGAGTCTGACCATCACAGTACAAGGTAATACACATGTACTAGGAATGAAGACCCTTGTATATCTGTGTGATCAAAATAAAAAAAGAGACGTGTGGTGTGTTTTTGTTCTTCAGAACCGCCTCCTAAAACAACTCCACCAACCAGAACGAAGAACATTACAATATTTGTAACTGTTGATCAGAAGACACCCTGTGCAATATGTGCGTATAGCTTAAGCAAAACGTTTGCAAAAGTGACCAAATTGATCCTTCACTGAATGTGTAAGTGATTCTTGTCATCCTCACTTTTTGTATTCAGGTACTGCCATGGATGACCCACTGGGAATCTCCTGTTGGATGTGGCTTGCAATGGGAGTTTGCTGCCTGTTTGGGATTCTCCTGATGCTTTGTGTCATGGTTTGTGTCAATGCTTTTTGTAAGGGGGACAGACGGAGGCCATTGGAAAGGCATTCATCAAATCTTTATGAGTAAAGTTGATGGCTGAAGGTGAAACAAAGAGGAATGGCTTGAAGTCACCCGGCACCACTGTGTGTACAGATTATGTAGGACTTCTGCTCAGTGTGATTCTTCTCTGAATGTGTAACTGATTGTTGTCATCCTCACTTTCTCCACCAAGTTCCAACCAAAGTCCTGGCATGCTTCGCAGCTGACAAAAGTGTAAATGAATCAGATTGCATGTTACACACTTCAATGAGTTGGTGCAGATGTACAGATGAGGTGTTTGATCACAAAGCACGGGTCTGTTCAGAGAGCAGGTTCAGTTTGTTATCTGGGCCTTGCTGAGTAAAACTGACAACAATCTGAGATCTGTTAGACTTCAGTTCAGGTTTTACTTGTCAATTATTTCAGAAAACCTGCTTCAGGGAACAAGTTCCGAACATTAGAGCGACTTTGAGTCTCTTCACTGTTTATGTTAACCCTGACTATTGATTTCCACCGTGATCAATGGTCACTGCCGCTTCCGGTCCCCTCTTCATTTAATGGACAATTGTATTTTGTTATCAGCACTTCTGCCTGATGCAACCTCCTTTTCCACCCGTTAGAGCGAGGACATAGAAGAGTTCAACATCCAGCATAAGAGAAAATGTCAGTAAATGAAAAACCAGACGTGTTACAAAAAGAATAAAACACCAAATCAGCTTGTTTTCCTTCAGTCTGGTGAGGGTGATATTTGGGTGATTATTTTGTTTTTATTTTGAAAATGCTTTGCTACTTCTGCTGTGACAAATAAATAATTTTCTTCCTGTCAGACTTTGTGTTCTGTCCCTTTGCTTACTGCAACTTCTCTTTTTTATCCTCACTTATTTTTCACATCCCGGTTACAGAAATAATGTGACAAAAGGGCACAATACGAGCGTGAGAATAATCTCACAGTGTACAGTTTCGCTTTTTGAGCTGGGGTTTACAGTAACCTGCAATTTACCAAAGCACAAGTTTTTCTTCAAATATTTTCTTGTTCTCTTCTTTTTGATTGGGTGAACTGCAGAGAGGGTTCATAAGGTAAGAGCTCAACCTACATTTCAAAATTTGGCATTAATGGATTTAATGTAAATACCCTGGAAGCACTTCCCTTTTGTTCTTTAATGGAGTTCAACTTACTGTCAAAGGCACCAGTTTAATAGCAAATGTAGATTAAATATTTTAAACATTTCAGAAATAGTCACACGTAGTTCAAACTTTCACACAAATAAGAAGAAAATGTGCTTTATCTTGTTTCCAAGCCTTTGGTGTGTGCAGTCAATTCATGAGGGTTAAAGACTTTTTAAAGTGTGAATTTATGTGTTATTCAGTCTTTGAGGTTAAATACAATAATAATTTGTCAAATGAAATGGAGTTAGGTTTTATATAGAGATCTGGGATTTATTTTCTGGCCGCAGTGCTATCCTGACTGATCTGACTTTGTGTTTTGAAGTCGCAAATTCTTTGACGCAAATTGGATAAAAGATCTCAAATTTAAAAAAAACTGATGAATGTCTGTTATGAGAATTTAATTCAGCCACTTTAGTTGAAACAAAATTGCACAACAATTTATTTTTAAGGGTTTCTTATTTCTTTTTTTTTCAATTCACTGTTTATTAAATCCTTCAGCAAGTGAAGAATAGAGACAGTAGAACAAATTGTGACAATGTAAAAAATATAATGTACTTATCTATGAATTGTCACACCAAGAAGGATCCACTTTTTAACATTTTTTTCCCTCCCATAATCCCCCCTCCCTCAGCCAGCAGGTGAAACAAAGAAGAAAAAAAAACACTCACTGTATCTTTTATTATGGATCACCAGTAAATGAGTTTCTCCCATCTGAATTTAAGAAGGGTTCCCACACACTCTCATACTCTTCTAGATGTACGTTTATCTTATGGATCAGCTGTTCATAAGAGGCTGTCTCTGATAGGGCCATATACCATTCCGTATGTATGAGGTTATTCTGTCCCTTCCAATGTCTTAGTATGACCAGCTTCGCAGTGGTGAGAGATATTTTTAACCATTGCGCTTTTTTTATTTCTATTTTAACCTCCTGATCCAAGCAATTAAGAAGTCCTAATGTAGGTGTCAAAGCCAAGTTGGAGTTCAGAGTGCTATTTACTGTTCCCATGACGTTCTGCCAATAAGAAGTTAGTTTCGGACATGTAAGGAACATATGTAGCATGTCTCCAGGACTTTGCTTACATCGCCAGCAGGTGTTGGAGCTGCTTATTCCAGCTCTGTATAATTTGACTGGTGTCCATTATAATCTGTTGAAAAATTTGAACTGTATTGGTTTGGAGCGTGCATCCCTCGTGGGCTTTAACATTTGTTTGACTACTGCACACCACTCTTCCTCGCTGAACATTTTGTTTAGCTCTGATTCCCATACCTTTTTAAGTCCTACGTTGGTGTCACAAATGCTTTCAATGAGCTAGTTATAAATACAGCTTACTCGTCTTGGAATTTCTTTCAGTTTTTTACATAGAGTATATACTGGTGACTCGGCGGGTATGGTTGCCTCAGAACTCCATAATTTTGTGAGGCAGTCTCTCAATTGTAAGAACTTCCAGAAATCTTTGTTATTGAGATCATATTTTTCCTGAAATTCTTGAAACGTCAAAGTATTGTTGTGGAAGAAACAGTTTATACTATCAACACCTTTTGTATACCAGCTCTCCCAAAAGGGCATCTTCCCCTCAATTTTTACTTTTGGATTATTCTACACTGAGCCTGTGCCCTGTGTGAAGGGGCAGGTGTTTATTTTTATATGGAGCTGTTGCCAAACGTTTCTAGTGTGAGTTATAATTGGATTGGATTTAACCCTGTCATTGGGGTGTTGGGATAGATAATCAAAAGCTTTAAATGGAGCAATTATTTCGCTTTCTAGGTTCACCCAGATTGTGTTTGTCCAACAGGAGTGACGTTATTTGTGCACTTATGAAAGCTTCCTGGTAGAGTTATATATTGGGTAGCCATAGTCCTCCATAGTCCATTTTAGTTTGTGTCATGGAACAGCTGTGTGGCAGGCAGGAAGTGGACCCCAACACAGGATACGCAAGACGGAAGGTAAAATATCAACTCCGCTTTTATTTTAGCGAGCGCAGAACAGAAAGCAGGGCTGGACAAAACCAGCGGCAGATTCAGGACAACAGAAAACAATTTGACTTGAATTCAAAGAACTAAGGCAAAACACAGACTGCACACAGCAGGGAAACAAAGAACAAGACAACAACGCAACAACAGGCACTGAAAACACTGGACTTAAATACACAGGAGGACTGATGAGGGAAGAGGAAACAGGTGGGAACACAGGCTGATTACCTAGACGAGAGCAGGGGAAACAAAACAGACAGAGACCAGACGACTATCAAAATAAAACAGGAAGACAAAAGGGGGAAACAAAGACACAGACCTGACACAGAATACAGAGAGAACAGAGAGCAACTAGAAATAGCAATTAAACCCCACAACCAAAAGAAACCCAGAACAGAACAGACAAAATGAAGCAAAACAGAAAATACAGGGTCAAAAGGACCCTGGACCATGACAATTTGAAGTCTTTTGAGAGTCATTTTAGGCCTTTTCCCCTCCCAAATAAAGTTGCTTATCATTTTATCAAGGGTGCTAAATATACACTATGGAATCTTAAGGGGTAATAAGTTGAACAGATAATTTAATTTTGGTGTAATAATCATTTTCATGGCTTGGACTCTGCCCCACAGCGATATTTGCAGCTTGGTGCCATCCCTTTAAAAGCAGTCTTATTTTGTTTATCATTGGTTCAATGTTGTCCGATATAATTCCTTCCAGGCCCGGATTCAGGAGTATACCCAGATATCTAAGGATTTTTGGTACCCACTGAAGTTTCCACTTTGCATTACTTCACATTTGGACCAGTTGATCTTGTATCCGGATAAATCGGAAAATATACTAATCAAATTGAATAGATGGGGCCGGGATTTTCCTGGATCTGACAGTAGAAGCAGTACGTCATCTCCAAAAATCAGCATTTTGTTGTCTAGTCCACCCATTATTATACCTTTTATCCTGTCATTCTGTCTAATGGCTTGTGCCAAGGGTTCAAGTCCAATAATAAAGAGCAGGGGTGACAGCGGGTCTCCCTGTCCCGCCTTCCAATAAATATTGAGATGATCTTGTTCCATCTTGTTACAGTCGCTTTTGAGTCTGTGTAAATCATTTCAATTATTTCTTGAAAGAAGTGCCGAAACCCAAATTTTCCAAGTGTATAGTTTAGATAATGCCAGCTGACCCTGTCGAAGGCTTTTTCAGCATTGAGGGGTTTTTTTTAATTTCTGATGAACAGAAAAATTTGCAGCAACTGTACAGGAAATGCCTTAAAGTGCTGTTTTTCACATAAATAAAAGACCCAGAAACAAAGGTTGGTTTCTCTCAGTTTTTAAGTCTAAGAGCAAGTTTGATATCTTTAATGAGTGACGCAGAGAGAGAACGGAAACAGAGCGAGGGCTTGGTGGTTTCTTGGTAAAGAAGAAGAGTCGCTCTGAGGCTGTGTACAAAATGAAAGTGTTCACTTTTAATTAGTTTTCGTTTTATGCTTTTGTGTTAACAGCAATGCACATTTGTCTTTTATTTAAAGCCCCAGGTTCAACTTTCAGAATGAAGATGATTGTGTGGTTTGTGTTTGGTGAGTGAAAATACTGTAAATAATCCTTTAAAATAAGTGTGTGTACTGGTGGTGTGCGACCGTATGTTTAAGCTAACTAAAATATGATGTCTGAAGATGGTTGTAGTGAAGTTTTACTCACCTAAAGTTCTTTAAGGTCACTGTCCAAGTTTCTGATAACATGGTTAGAATATCACTATTTTGTCTCTGTCTTAATGCAGAGACATTTGTTGCATCCTTCTTTAATTATGTTCATAAAAGCAGAGTGTTTAGTGAATGTGATCATCTTCTTTTCAGTGCTGGGTGCCCTCTCTGCTGCAGGGGACGTTTTCATCGCCAAAGTCGGGCAGAAGGTCAGAGTGGACTGTGGGGTCAGCAGCTACAGAAAGACTCTGGTGTGGCGTCATGGATATGATTTTCTTTATTCTGTTGATCAGAAAGGCTTCTCTCGCAGAGGTACTTGAGTAGCTTGAAAAACATCACAGTTAACATTAGTATATGATTATAACATTACATCACCTCATATTTTTATTTTCTGTCTTAGGCACTGATGAACTTGCGCGGAGGTCAGTCGTGAGGCATATGAATCTGGAAATCTCTGGTGTGAGAGAAACAGATGCTGGAACGTTCACATGTTTGGTAGATGGGACGGTTCAAGAACATTCACTTGTTGTGGTCTCAGGTAAACAGCAGAACCTGGAAAATATACATTTACAAATAAATCTTTGCATTTAATGGAACAATGAGTGATTTACCATATCAGGACTATTCCAGTTTAGTTTTCAGGATCCCTGCACATTACACTAATAATCAGAATAATAAAAAGATCACTGTCTGTGAAATGAGGGGAAATTTCAATATGTCTGAGGGTTCTCTTACTGTAACAGGTGAGTTTTAATATAAAATGATATGCAAGAAATAAATACTTATGCTTTTTTACACATGCTGCTGCACTCCATGAAGAGTCCATAAAGAGAGAGGGCTACACTGGACGAAGCTAAGCTGCAGAGATCCAGATTTAAAATCCAGATTTTAGTTGTGAAAGCTGAAACCTTAAAACTACAGTCCTACATTTTCCATAATTCAAATTGCTAATGTCCATCATTAGCTCTCCTTTGCCTGTCAACCTTCAACAGGGGTGGACATTTTTTTTCTTCAGTGAGCAGCCACTTAATAAGATAAAAGCCTATGGTGTATTTATATATGGCGGCCCTATCTGTTTATGCAAATAATGAACGTGAGTTTCCAAAAGGTATATCATCTGGTCTACAGTGATTTGTGAAGCAGGAAAAAGTCACAATAAATATCAGATTCTTTGCCACATATATAAAAAATTCTCCCTAAATACATATTTTCACCAGCTGCTTCCATGGTACCACTACAGTTAAATGTTTCTGGTTTTATAGCCATAAAACTCAGCTCTTCCATTGTGTAAAAGGGTTTCCATTTATGTAATAAATTGTCATTTTATTTTTCCTCTCATGTTATGAAGCCATATCATGTATCTAACGTCTTTGGATCAAGCTCTTTGTTCAGCATGGCCTCCCCTTTCTCTTTGTGATTCTCGCTGTATCCTCTCCTCCCTCTGTTGTCCCTCTCAGTGTCGGTCTCTGTCGCTCCCTCTGCTGTTCTCCAGCAGGGCAGCAAGGCGACGCTGCAGTGTGACGTCAAAGGTCTGGCTGAAGGTTATGAAGTGAAGTGGAAGAGTCCGAATGCCGGTTCACCTGAAGGGACGTCGACAACTCAACTCAAACCTGTAACAAGCTTACATGATGGGACCTGGCTGTGTGTCATCACCTATGGCAGCAACCAGATCAGTGAGAGTCTGACCATCACAGTACAAGGTAATACACATGTACTAGGAATGAAGACCCTTATACACTTATGTGGTTTAAAGAAAAAATTAGATATGTTTTTGTTCTTCAGAGCCGCCTCCAACACCAGCAACTCCTACACCAACAACCCCACTGTCCAGCTCGAAGGACAGCCCAAACCCCCCCTTGGCTTTTGTGTGTACAGTTTTGGCAGAACTTCTCAAAATGACTCTTCACTGAATGTGTAACCGATTCTTTTAATTTTTTTCTTTCTCCTATGTGAACGCTAACAAACACAGCCTGCAAAAGCTCATAGTTGCACTCCAACAAGTGCTTACACAAGCCCCGGCAAATGTTGCTCACTTTGTCTCTCAAAATGCATGTTCAATAAACTGGTGCCACTAACATTCACAATGAGACAAAATGTCAGTAAATGAAAAAGAATAACAAGAAAATATCTGCCACAAAAACCCTCCTCCACCAAATGGGCTTGTTTTCCTTCAGTTTGGTGAGGGTGAAATTTGCTGTGCTGTCACAAATAAATCATCATCTTTCTGTGAAACTGTGTGTTCTGTTCCTTTTTCTTACTGCAACTTCTCTTTTTATTTTACTTTTTTTTTTCACATCCTGGTTACAGATTTAATGTGGTGAATTGGCACAACTAGTGCAT
The DNA here is from genome assembly GCA_024447675.2 of Pterophyllum scalare. Taxonomy (NCBI): domain Eukaryota; kingdom Metazoa; phylum Chordata; class Actinopteri; order Cichliformes; family Cichlidae; genus Pterophyllum; species Pterophyllum scalare. The sequence goes on along the minus strand of JAMQGT020014805.1, from coordinate 13,156 downwards.
AAAAATAATGGAAGAGAGCATGCAGTTTAACTTTTTGAGCTGGGGTTTACAGTGACCTACAACTTACCAAAGAATGGGTTTTCTTCAGATGTTTTTTGCCTTCTGCAGTTTTTGTATCCTTGTTCTCTTGTTTTTGTTGAAGGGAGTCTGTCCCAGCTGTTATAGGGCGAGAGGCAGGGCACACCATGTACAGGTTGCCATCCTGTCACGGGGCTAGCACAGAGTGACAGGCAACTATTCACATTCACACCTATAGGCAATTTAGAATCAATAATTAACTTAACCCCACAAAGCCTTTGATGTGCATGGTCAATTTAATTTATGAGAGTTAAAGACTATTTAAGATGTGAATTTAAAGCTGTTGGTCAGTTATCGAGGTTACAAATAATATTTTTTTAAATGAAAAAGACTTAAGTTTAAAGAGAGAATTGTTTGTTTTTTATAATAATTTGGTTCTGTCACTTAATTTGAAACAATATTGCTTGCACAAATTCTTTTTAAGGGCTACTTAGTTCTGATAAACAGAAAAACGTTGCAGCAGGTTTCCGGGAAAACTTGGATTTTCTCAGTGAAGCTCTTCATGCTCTTGGTGGTTTGTTGGTAGAGTGATCATCCGAAGAAGAACGTCTCTGTGGCAGTTAATAAAATGAAATTTCATTTCATGATTTTGCCATAAAAGTGATGGACATATGTACTTTTTGTTTGGTTTTTGTTACCCCTGTCCCCGAGGGACCAGTGTCCTTCAGTGGGACCAGATAACATTCAAAGCAGGTATCAAATAAAACTGTCTTTACAGGATGATTTTCGTGGAATAATTGGTCATAGCTTCACTGACAGATTTGGATATAACTGTGCTTCAAAATAAAAACAAACAAAAAGAAATCTGAGTGCACAGTTTCAATATTTACATATATGATGTGGTGTGATGCATGACGACATCACACCACACCAGTAGATCCTATGAAAAGCAACGATGGCATTATAAACTGTTGCAACTTAATTTGGTAACACAGACAATTTGCCATAATTTAATCACTTTGTGCACCATAGCATTTGAGGCACATAGTTACTGAAGCTTTAAGTGAGTGCACATCCTTTAAATATGGAAGTGAAAAGTGATTGCCAGTGGAAGAGGGCGAAGAAAGAAGATAAAGTAAAAGTAAGGAATGAAAGCCAAATTTTGAAGCCCTACAGAGGAGACAATGTTTCATCACTTTTCAAAGTGAAAGTGTTTTGTTGCTGCAATTTTTTTCTTTAAATAACAGAGACGTGTTATGAAACAAGTTGTTTTAATATTGTAGCTAAAGGTATTTTCCCTTTACAAAGTTACAGCCTGTAATCCAATACTGAAGAAATCAATTTCTTATTTTGAGCACATTTCGATTCAGTGTCTCCCCACATATGGTGAGACCTGTGCAGAATGGCTTGCTGCTGCTGTTTAGAGGAAAGAAAAAGTTCCCCAAGACTCCATGTCCTCTGCAGGTGCGTCAGCTTTGTCTTTTCACAATTAAGTGTCCGTGAACCCTTCATGGCACCACTGTAAAGACCTGCAGCGTGGAATTCTGCATTTCTTAACTCCCTCCACTTTTCAACTGTCAGCTTTCTGGAAGAAAAATTGTTGAATGTCACCATAAAAAAATCCAATATTTCTCTACATGAAAAAATGCTCTGCATGTGAATGAGTCTGGATGCTAGTTGCAATGTGAAGATACCTGGCCATCATTACAGTGTGCAATGAAGTACGAATACTTTGGTACTGTACTTAAGATGGATTTTACTCCCTACATTTTAAAATAAATATCTCTACTTTCTACTTCTTACATTTTCAAAACAGGTATGCTACGTTCAGTTTATTGCATTCGAATATTGATTATATTGCATCACTGATGCAAGTGAATCTATCACTGGTGCTTATCACACACAATGAGAGGAAAGAGTTAAAAGACATATAATTTATGCATTATTTATTCCCATAAACACACTCCTAAACCCATGTTACTCATCTTTCCCCTTTCTCTCTCTCTCTGCGTTGCACTGTTATGTTTAGAAAAGGAAATCTGTGCTGTAGTTGTGTTTAACCTTTGACTTGTGTGCTTAGCATTGTGCTTCACCAGTGCTAATTCTTTTCTTTTTTTTTTTAAGGGAGTGAGAATGTGTAGAACGTTTTTCAAAAAGAGGGAATGAGATCTTGCAAAATATGTTTATTTAGACAAAAACTGTTTAAAGTTCTCTCTCTATATATATATATACGTATATATACATAATGCTGATAGCTATTTCTGCCATCTTTCCTTGACCTCATGGAGTTTTACATCAAAGTCAAGGAAGAACAAACTGACCACAACCATTGTTAGCCCAGTGTTTTGTGTTTTTTCTGTGAGCTTCAGTTTTTGTTGTATTTCTGCTGTGTTCCCAAGTTTGTTTTGCTGTTTAGATTCCTAGTTTATTATAGTTTCTGAATCCTGTAATTAGTTATAGTTATTGTATTTCATTCTGGTTTCCCTCTGTTGTTTCTGTCTTCCACGAGTCTCTGTGTTCCTGCGTCTGTCTTGGCCCCTTGTCTCATGTCTTGTGTTTAGTTTTACTTCCTCTTGTCTCCCTGTGTGCTGTTATTGTGGGTTTTGTTTAGTCATTTTTAAATATCTTCCAGTAAAACACAAAGAATCAAATATCAAACTCTAAGACTATATTACAATCATGAAAACAAAACAATGAAACAAATAGTAATCGAAATCACCAGAAAAGCCCTTTCTGCGTGAAAAAAAAAATCAAATCTGAAAAAGGGCTGAGCAGGAACAAAACAAACAGGCACGCACCTTTCTGAAATAAAGACTAACCATTGGGCCAACTGTGTAAATACCAATAATTGGATAGCTGGAATGTACAGGTTCTTGTTTATGATCATGCTGAACTGTATTATATTGGAGATATGGAGAGTTTTGTGTAATAGATGACAGGGGTCTGCTCCCTTCGTACCTGTGGGAAATATTCCTTAAAGTCAAATTAATGAAGTAATAAACACTATTAGTTTGATTTTCCTCTCTCTGCTGTTACTGTATTAAACATCCAGGAAGTATTTTTGAGTTTGACTAATGAAAAAGTGAAAAAGGTCTAAAAGTTGCAGTGTGATGTGATGGACTACAAAAGCCCTCGCAACCTGGCCCCGGATAAAGCGGAAGAGAATAGATGGATGGATGGAATTCTATAATATTAGAATAATCATGAAAACAAAATAATGAAACTCAGCTGAATAGTAATCAAAATGACAGTGCAAGAATAACAATAAAAAGCAAACCAAAAGCTATAAAAAATGATAAGATCAGAAAAGCCAAAAAATGACCCACAGACTCACGGACCATGACAGTAATAGCTGTCAAAGGATCAGTTACAATCTGATCAGCAGTCTGTGCAGCCAAAACAGGGAACAATAAGTAGTACAGTGGTTCAAATCAGTGGTGGTCTATTACATACATACAATTAATCAATAGATCAGAGGAAATACAAATGTTATAGCACATGAGCTCAAACATATTTTCCTTTAGGAAGCTTTTTATAGCTGTGTTGTTTGTTTTATTTTATTTATTAATTATTTTGGATTTTCATTAATAACAGCAGGTTAAGATGCTTCAAGTAAATGGATCTCAGGTGGTTGACAACCAAAAAGCTTTAGCTGAGAATGCACTTCTTATCACATCTACTTGAATCTACTGTCAAATGTACACTTTACAGTATGGCCTACGTTTGTTTAATTTCTCTACAGCTTTCACACAGCTTGGTACATTCTCTCCCTTTCTCTTTGCAACACTCAACTCATGTAGCTGCTGATGTCCAGCTACATCTTCTGCAGTGTTGTCCACAATGCAGCTGCATGACAGCAACTTGTCAATTGGCCCTTTCCGCATGAAAAAAACCAGAATCAAATCTGCAAAAGGGCTGAGCAGGAACAAAGATACAGCGACATACCATGACAAATTCAAAAAATATAGAAACATATACAGTTGCTAAAATACAAGTGATGAGTGTGGGAAGGATCATCAGAAAATAATTAATGAGCAAAAGAACTAAAGTTCCTACAATTCTTCGTTTATAATCAGAGGGCACTGAGGTAGCAGCAGGCAGGGCTTTGAAAGTCCATGCTGAGAAGAAGATGAACAGGGGACCTGGAAGCAAGCCAAAAACAAAGAGCGGTATCAATCTGATGGTAGACTAGGCTAAGAGATACAGTGCTAATACAAAAGGCCCAGACCAGGACAGAACCCAGCATGGACTCCCAAGTTTGTCTGATCCAGTTTGACTGTGGGTAGGCGATGACAAAACACCTGCAATGGAAAACAGACAAATATTCTGATTATCACAATAGTATCTTACTCTATATAAGGATTCTTGAGAATATGATGTAATGTTCATACACATGGATGTACACACACAAAGACAGGCAGGTACCTTTCAATGGCAATGGCCATCCTGAAGTAAAGACTAACCATCAGACCAACCATGCAAATAATTTCTTTGCTGGTTCGTCCTGGTTCTTGTTCGAATTTCCAAAAGATGATCATGCTGAACTGGATTATATTGGAGATGAGGAGGTTTGTGTAATAGATGACAGGGACATGCTCCCTTCTTACCTAAAGGAAATATTTGTTAAAGTCACATTAATGAAGCAATAAAGTAAATGTTTACATCAAATCATGCAGGAAGGAGTTTGATTTTCCCATCTCTGCTGTTATTGTATTAAAAATCTAGGAAGTATTTTTTATTTTGACTAATGAAAACTGAAAATGGTCTAAAAGCTGCAGTGTCACACAATCAAAGAACACAGAACTAAACTTTTATGAGCTGAAAAACTGAGCCTTTGATGTGACAAAAGTGGATATAAATATAAAAACTGAGTGTTTCAACAGATGTGACACATAGAAAGAAAGTAAAAAACGTAACTATTTACATACCACACAACACATCCAAAAGATGACCGGTGTGGTCAAAGGAAGACAAACACAGACGCTAGTCCAGATAATATCTTCAAACTTCATCTCTGGCTGACTTTCTGTGTGATGGGACGGTCTACTCTCTCTTCAAAAAAGAACCAGTTTTGTAGAATAGCAGGTGGTACAATGGTGAACACCTTAACATTATGGATAAAAACAATAGAGAAGAAGCAAAATCTGCTTAACTGAAAACACAGGGTTCTAGCCAGTGCATCCCCTTAGAATTATAAGGTTCTGTCTACATTCTGACCAGTTTTGAGATATTAAGCTGTACATAGGTCATCATTTGCCTTCAAACTGTGAATCGAGGTGTCTTTAGCCAGGACACGTGGGGCAGTGATATTCTGTACTACACTGCTCAAAAAAATAAAGGGAACACTCAAATAGCACATCCTAGATCTGAATGAATGAAATATTCTCATTGAATACTTTGTTTTGTACAAAGTTGAATGTGCTGACAACAAAATCACACTAAAATCATCAATGGAAATCAAATTTATTAACCAATGGAGGCCTGAATTTGGAGTCACACATAAAATTAAAGTGGAAAAACACACTACAGGCTGATCCAACTTTGATGTAATGTCCTTAAAACAAGTCAAAATGAGGCTCAGTATTGTGTGTGGCCTCCATGTGGCTGTATGACCTCCCTACAATGCCTGGGCATGCTCCTGATGAGGTGGCGGATGGTCTCCTGAGGGATCTCCTCCCAGACCTGTACGGCCCTCCAAAGAAATGCCACCCCACACCATTACTGACCCACTGCCAAACCGGTCATGCTGAAGGATGCTGCAGGCAGCAGATCGCTCTCCACGGCGTCTCCAGACTCTGTCACGTCTGTCACATGTGCTCAGTGTGAACCTGCTTTCATCTGTGAAGAGCACAGGGCTCCAGTGGCAAATTTGCCAATCCTGGTGTTCTCTGGCAAATGCCAAGCATCCTGCATGGTGTTGGGCTGTGAGCACAACCCCCATCTGTGGACGTCGGGCCCTCATACCATCCTCATGGAGTCGGTTTCTAACCGTTTGTGCAGACACATGCACATTTGTGGCCTGCTGGAGGTCATTTTGCAGGGCTCTGGCAGTGCTCCTCCTGTTCCTCCTTGCACAAAGGCAGAGGTAGCGGTCCTGCTGCTGGTTTGTTGCCCTCTTACGGCCTCCCCCACGTCTCCTGGTGTACTGGCCTGTCTCCTGGTAGCGCCTCCAGCCTCTGGACACTACGCTGACAGACACAGCAAACCTTCTTGCCACAGCTCGCATTGATGTGCCATCCTGGATGAGCTGCACTACCTGAGCCACTTGTGTGGGTTGTAGAGTCCGTCTCATGCTACCACAAGTGTGAAAGCACCACCAACATTCAACAGTGACCAAAACATAGCCAGAAAGCATAGGTACTGAGAAGTGGTCTGTGGTCCCCACCTGCAGAACCACTCCTTTATTGAGTGTGTCTTGCTAATTGCCAATAATTTCCACCTGTTGTCTATTCCATTTGCACAACAGCATGTGAAATTAATTGTCAGTCAGTGTTGCTTCCTAAGTGGACAGTTTGATTTCACAGAAGTTTGATTTACTTGGAGTTATATTGTGTTGTTTAAGTGTTCCCTTTATTTTTTTTGAGCAGTGTATATGTGTTGCACCTCGTTCCTCTCCTTTTGAGAACAGAAGTATAGATATAACTGTTCATCTTTTACTGATAGGAAACTGTAGCTGTCTCCATTTTTACTGACATCTCCATCCCCCATTAACAATGACTTGAGCTGGACAAGCTGAGAGGCCCACAGCTTTTTTCTGTTTGTTTGTGCATGTGCATTGTGGATACGGTAAACCGATGGGCAACCAGCGGGTGAGGAAAGCTTCTGCTGGCTCTGCTTTCACTGCTCTGAGATCAGTTACAATCTGTGTTTCATGTGGAAACACATCTAGCTTTAGTAAGTAAACGAGCTTCAGTGATTTCTCATTATAACAGATGAGTTTCGTCTTGCTAACCACCTTGGTCTACACAGAGGAGAAGTTGTTACCTTCTTTAGTATAGCAGCAAGGAAAGCTGTGATAGTGACTGAGACGGGACGGCTCAAAGTGGTGCTGGGGAAACCCTTCTCCTTTTGGCAGGCTTCATGAAAACAAGCTCCTCTATGTCACAGCAAATTGGCGTAACTCCAACACAAACACTAACATGCAAATTTTGTGGGGATCAATTGCTCTTTATATATGTTCATAAATCATGCCAACACTCAAACCATTTCCTGAACCCACAAGCTTTCAGACATCATCAGTGACGTCACTCACCCTTAAAGAAGAAGCCTACGCACTTCATACAGTAAAAGGCTTCCTGGAATTCTCGACACATGCTCTGAAGCCTCGGTACAGTATGTCCTATCACTAATTATTTGGTTGAATTAAATTAAACTATTTAATTTTATTTAATTATGATTAAATTTAACCAGCCAACAATTCACTTTCGTTTGTCATTAATATTTCTATTCCCCCCTGTAGCTATTGATAGTTAACCATGCCATACACTGCTAAAGCCTTTTAATTCAGCTGATTTTTATTCTATATTTTAATTTACTGTACTGTACTATAATATATTAATTCTCAAATCAAGAAGTAATTTTGTGTTTCTGAGCACATGAACAACTGTTTTTCTCAGAGGTATGTGGTCCCCACAGGACAGACGATACAAATATATGATTTACAGAATATTGTAGTGATGGGTCGCTACAATATGATGCTGAGCATTTAACAGAATAGAAAGTATTTTAAACTTATGCAGCAGTAATATTAATCTATTTAATGCAGATGGGAACATTCTTTGGCAGAATAATTATTTTTACTTGCAAACATGCAGCACTAATGGTATGTTTTAATCCAGTCCAATTTATCTTGATAAATTGTTGAATAGTGGAGGAAGATGTTTTTGTGTGAGTGAGTGAGTGCGAGTGAATGGAAGTAGGACAATGTTTTAATGCATTCCACAGTGATTCAAATCCTTAAAACTGTATTACACTTGTTTAATCCTCATTTTGGAATGATCCTGGTTCACTGTACAGTGAAATACATAAATATCTGAACAGCAACAAATCAAATTAAATTGTTCTGTATAGTTGTAACTGTAATTGTAAGATGTGTCAGTTGCTACCAGCAAGTAAAAATAATACAAAATACAAAATAAAACAATAGAAGCACCTCTCTATAGTAAAAAAAAATTACATAGATGTACTAATTGGTAACTGAATACACAGGCTTATATGTTGGATTTACCACTATATAAGGAATCCCTTTGTACAAACAAAGATAAAAATCACAAAAAAATGATCTGTCATCAGGTCTGTCGGTTAACCTGAGTTAACCGGGGTTAATGCATTACCAGTAACAACATTTCCACTGGGTTTTCATTTAAGCAGCAGTAAAGATAATGTGAATAAGTGTAAACAACAGCCTTACTTGCTTCAGGACCACTTCAGCTCAGCTAGTTGGAGATTCAATGATCGGATGTTTTCAGAGTGAAGCTGAAAAGAGGAATTGTGGTACATCAAATACCTCACACTCCAGTTGTGGGTGTGCAGGTACACATGCATGCACACACACTCACACACACACACTAAGAAGACCATCGTAAGTAATACTGAGTTAAATAGTGTCTATTTTCATGTCTTTCTTTTACTTTTGGTGAGAAGCAGGCATGAAGGCAAAAGAAAAATCCAGATAAACAAACCATAAACCATTCATCAGGAGAGCTATCTAAAAAGAAATGGAACAAATCAAGTAACACTAAACATACTAGAAACTGAAGATGACCAGAGTAGTTCAATATTGGAACCATTATGACAACCAGACAGCAACAAAAGAGAGTCAAAAAACTAAGAGGACTGAAGGGCTGATTAGGGGCCAGTGATGCACAAAAAATAGGAAAACATGACAAAGTTCTGGAGGCCTGGATGACAAATCAGTAAAGTAAATATAACTGACAATGGACATAGATCATCATATGTATATGTGATTGGGTGACTTCTTTTGGTTAATATTCCATAGTCTCAGACATTTGATCCTCCATGTAAATACTGACCCCTGGCCTTGTGTTATGTTCACATTTGTTCAGCACAGACACAATAAACTTGGTTGGTAAAGCTTTAAATGTAAGCAGTGTGCTGTAACAGATTCTGCAAAAGAGAAACAAGCAGCAGCAACCACAAAGGGAATCATTTGTGGTTGAAATACACTGCAGTCACCACAATAACTTGCAGCTCACAGCTGGTAAAATAACCTATTTAGCAGCATGTACATCCACAAAAACAATGTTTTAATTTCTTTAACAATTTCTTAAAGAAATATAAAATACTGTGTTCTTGGTTTGTTTTATTGTTTTTGGGTTTTTTTTAACCTTTTTTATACCTCCCAGCTCTGTGTCTCCTTTGTGACTGGTAAGCCATAATCTTATTTTTTAAAAACAACAGAGAAAGGACAAACAGGGCCAAGTATCTGAACTTTTGTAGTTCCTGTAGTTTCAGCACAGCAGACACCTGTCTGCAACAGCTGCCGTCACATTATTAAGTTGCTTTCCCCTTCACATCTTTCATTACCTCTTAACAAGTCAATGAAAACCATTTAGGAAAAGACATAGAAAGTATATATTTTTCTTTTGGGTATTCAACCACAATTAAGGAATACCAAATAAAAGAGGAAGTGATTAAATGAAGATCATTAAAAAACAAAACAAAACAGGGACTTCTGGTGGGACAGTGAACAAGCATGTGTGTCTAAATAGCAAGCTCCAACACACCAACAAGAAATCCTGGCATTATTCGTGACCTAACTATAAAATGAGCACAAACTTAGAATTATGACCGTAGACTCAATAAACAGACAGAAAAGAAACCCGAACAGCACACACTATTGACTTACACAGTTTGGATTATGTTACTTTAAATAATCTTATCATCATGTGTGGCCTCCTCCAGTTTGTCCTTCCCTTGAGCCGGGCTGTGACACAAGAATTAATACAGAACCAAGATCAGATAATGGACAAGTTAAATGACTTGGAGATAAGCTCCAGAAGGAGCAACATACAGATTTATGGAATTCGAGAGGACACAGAAATGAAAAGTGACTCGGTGGCAAAGTTTGTGGATAAATGGCTTAAAAAGGAACTCTCAATTGATTCAGACCTCCAGATTCAATGTGCACACCAGGCACTTGCTCCAAAACTTTGTCATAAATTGACATAAATTGTCATAAACTTTCAGCAATTCACAGTAAAAGAGATGGTTTTAAAGAAAGCATGGTAGAAGTATGTCACGCTCAATGGAAGCAAGATCTATTTTGAGCATGATTATTCAGCGAGGATACTACAACATTGTAAGGCTTATAAAAATATAAAAAAGGTCTTAAAGGCAGAAGGCATTCGCTTCCAAATGCCTTTAAACAAGATCCCCGTCCACTGGCCAAATGGAACCGAAACCTACAGCATCACAGATGAGGCGGCCATGAAACTGAGTAAGAGAGGATAGGAGGTGGAAAACCCAGCACTTGATTCGGGAGACTCGAAAATCACTAGAAGAATTCAAACAATAAGGAGCGCAATGTGGAAACGTGCCAGAAACAACCGCACTATTGTTTCGACAGACTGCAGTTCAGTTGAATGTACTAGTATGGGTGAGTCACCCCTTAATGAGTGGAGTCTAGATGTGGGCTCTCTCTTTTCACAAGAGGTTTTCCCCCTCAAAACAGGAAGAGAGTCAACAAAGGGTGTGGGCGGTTGTCATCTCTAGTTGGAAGCCACTAGTTCTGTATACAGTTAATTTGTGTTTTCTTCTTCAGCTCCTCAGCAGAGACGGACACACTTTTCTTCTCTCCCTAGCCCTTACTTTTTTTTTTAATCCTGCTTTGCTGCTCAGAGCCTCTCTTCACAAGCTTCCGAACTATAAATTATAATTATGGATCTGGTCAGCTGGTCTCTCAACGCCATTATTTTGATCAAATTTTCACCCTAAAGAAGCTCATTACTCTGAATCATGGGTCCAATGGTGTTGCCAGTGAAATTATACTCATGTTCTGAAGGTTGTGGAGCTTTTCCCTCAGGAGCTTGATTAGTTACTTTTCCAGTTCTCTTGCCAGTGGTGTTGTTGCCTTTATCAACTCTTCTTGGAGCATCTGTTCAACCATTTTCATTAGTGGTACCGCTTTTGAGCCAGATACCCTTCTTTACTCTGATGGTTAGGCAATGGCTTCATTAAATGGTGGCAGGATCAACAGGCACCCAGTAATATCAAAGGTAAGAGCAGGGATGTTGGTTTCTAAGCTGGCTAAAGCACAGGCTGATATGGACTGTTGCATCAGGTTATCACCTCTTGAACGAGTTTAGGTTTTGGTTTTCCCATCTGCTCCTGAACAACTGCAAGCTTCTCCTACAAGGACAGAATAAGAAAATAATATTATTGTGACATGAGCACCAATATAAAACAAGTAATGCATTAACAGATGTGAAAATAATGTGTTGACCTTTGCAGTTGTGCTGCTTCTGAAATACCCACCAGCTTCCTTGCCTTAGCACAAATGGAAGACAGCACAGGGGTCAGATTTAGAGCATTTGTCACAATAAATTTAAAGTGTGTGCAATGCAGATTGCATTAGCTCCATGCTACAGGCAAACATGTAGGATTCACCATGAATAACATAGACTGCATGTGAAATTCCACGTTCCTTCATGAGCCAAAGTTTCAGCTGTGTGTGCCTGTGAGAATTTTACTACTACAAGTAATGTAGACACCAGCCGTGTATTGTCATCAAGTAAATTGGCACCTTCTGGCCAGGTAGGCATCTAGAGGTGCTGGTCATAAAATTAGAATATTGTGAAAAAGTTGATTTATTTCAGTAATTCCATTCAAAAATTGGAACTTGTATATTATATTCATTCATTACACACAGATTCATATATTCCAAATGTTTGTTTCTTTTAATTTTGATGATTGTAACTGACAGCTCAGAATGAAAACCCCAAATTCAGTATCTCAGAAAATTAGAATATTGTGAAAAGGTTCAATATTGAAGACACCTGGTGCCACACTCTAATCAGCTAATTAACTCAAAACACCTGCAAAGGCCTTTAAATGGTCTCTCAGTCTAGTTCTGTAGGCTACACAATCATGGGGAAGACTGCTGACTTGACAGTTGTCCAAAAGACGACCATTGACACCTTGCACAAGGAGGGCAAGACACAAAAGGTCATTGCTAAAGAGGCTGGCTGTTCACAGAGCTCTGTGTCCAAGCACATTAATAGAGAGGCGAAGGGAAGGAAAAGATGTGGTAGAAAAAAGTGTACAAGCAATAGGTATAACTGCACCCCATTCAAAAATGTGGGGGAGATTCACAAAGAGTGGACTGCAGCTGGAGTCAGTGCTTCAAGAACCACCACGCACAGACGTATGCAGACATGGGTTCAGGCAGTCCTCGTGTCAAGACCACTCGTTCAACAAGAGACAGCGTCAGAAGCGTCTCGCCTGGGCTAAAGACAAAAGGACTGGACTGCTGCTGAGTGCTCCAAAGTTATGTTCTCCGATGAAAGTCAATTTTGCATTTCCTTTGGAAATCAAGGTCCCAGAGTCTGGAGGAAGAGAGGAGAGGCACAGAATCCACGTTGCTTGAGGTCCAGTGTAAAGTTCCCACAGTCAGTGATGGTTTGGGGTGCCATGCCATCTGCTGGTGTTGGTCCACTGTGTTTTCTGAGGTCCAAGGTCAACGCAGCCATCTACCAGGAAGTTTTAGAGCACTTCATGCTTCCTGCTGCTGACCAACTTTATGGAGATGCAGATTTAATTTTCCAACAGGTACTTGGCACCTGCACACAGTGCCAAAGCTACCAGTACCTGCTTTAAGGACCATGGTATCCCTGTTCTTAATTGGCCAGCAAACTCACCTGACCTTAACCTCATAGAAGATCTATGGGCTATTGTGAAGCGGAAGATGCGATACGCCAGACCCAACAATTCAGAAGAGCTGAAGGCCACTATCAGAGCAACCTGGGCTCTCATAACACCTGAGCAGTGCCACAGACTGATTGACTCCATGCCACGCCGCATTGCTGCAGTAATACAGGCAAAAGAAGCCCCAACTAAGTATTGAGTGCTGTACATGCTCATACTTTTCATGTTCATACTTTTCAGTTGGCCAACATTT
>JAMQGT020014804.1:0-15092 GCA_024447675.2 Pterophyllum scalare | reverse complement strand
GAGAATGGATGGATGGATTTTTATTAGTGCAACAATACAATGTTTTAATAGATAGGAAAGAGTATATTTGATACCAAGATTTCCAGAATTTTTCAACACCAGGAGTTGTTTTAATACTTCCTATTACATTAAAATACCAAGGAACCAAGTGAAATTAAATGTCATGAAGTAAGATGAATATTTTCTTTGTACACTTTTGGGGAGGGAGGAAGGAGGGTCTGAAAAAGAGCACTCTTTGTACACTTTGGAAAATGTTGATAATTGTGAATGACCCGTTTGAAAGTTTGACCACCCGTTTGCTTGTTTGTGTATCACTACAGCTGGCCACAAAGTCCAGGTTGCCAGCGGTAGCTGGCGCACCAGCGCCAGATGATTTGTCCACCTTTGCTGCACAATCTTCCATATTTGACTACTTAACAGATTTTTTTATTCATTCCAAAGATGCATCACAAACTTAGAGGTGATAGAGCTTTTGTGGTTGTAGCCCCAAAATTGTGGAATGATTTGCCATTGCACATCAGACTGGCTCCTTGACTTGCTGTTTTTAAATCTTCTTTAAAAGCATACTTTTATTCCTTGGCCTTTAAATACTGTGTGAAATGCTATGACACTGTTTTTAAGTTACTTTTATGTACTGTATTCTTTTATTGTTTAACTTCCACAGCTGTTTTGTGTTTTTCTATTTTTTTTATCCTCTGGCCTGTGTTTGACTTGAATGTTTGGTGTTATTGTACAGCATTTTGGTCAGCCTTGTTGTTAGTTTAAAAAGTACTTTATAAATAAAGTGGTATGGTCATATTCACACACATTCACAACTTAGAACAACTGGGAAAACAATTTAATAAAAGCAAAAATTATATATTCTGATTGCCTAGGGTTAAAGTTAGGCTTAGGGTTAGGATTGGGGTTGTCACAGATGATGTCTTAGATTTTAGAGAGCTAGTTATCTACTGAGCTTCTTGCACTGTCACCATCACATTGAAATCAAACATGTGCTCTCATGTACAAAGATGCAAGTCCTTTCAGCTCAGCACTGTCCTTGCACAATCAAGACATAGCTTTGAGCCTGTTAGGTTAAAAACGAATCAGGTGTGCTTGTCCTGGTTGATGGTGGTGGGGGCTTGGATTGGTGTTTCCTTAAAGTCCTGGGGTGTGGGCGGCTCCCGGTGGGTGCCCCCCGGCGCTGGGGGGTTTCTGCTGTCCCGGGCACACTACCAGGGGGGTGGGTTGGTCTGGCCTGCATCTGCGCTTTTGGGGCTCTGGGGTGCCTGCATCGTTGTGGATGTGGTGAGGGCATGGTGAGGTGGTTGGGGATGATGGGCGCCAGTTTGTCCTGTCTCTTGTTTGTGTCTATTGTCAAGTGAACAGGCGTCTAGTGTTGAGCAGGCTACCCTCTGCCGTGGGGGAGGTGGCGCCGGTCTCAGGTGCTGCGGTGCACCGTGATGCTGTCACCATGGCCCCAGGCCCACTTCCCCCTGCCCTGTGCTGGGGTGTGGAAGGTCAGGGTGCCTATTGAACCATGTGGCCACTTGCCTCTCCTTTCAAATAGCATTATAGTCATTATTGTCATGGTCCTTATGTTTTGTGTTTTAGGTCTGCGTCCTTGTTTCCCTGGTGTTTCCTGTTTTATTTTGATAGTCTTGTGGTCTCTGTGGGTTGTTTTTCTGGTTTTGATCCGTGTTTGGCCTCTTGTTTTTGTTTTGCACCCTATACACCTCATTCATTCACAAACATAAATACATACACTTATCAAAAAAACTTACAAGTTGGGGAGGGGTAGGGGTGGATGGGTCATCCCACACACCGATTTCTTACACCTTGCCCGGGGTGGGAGTTGGGTGGTTCTTTGGGGACCGGGCTGGTGGCATCTTGGGGTCACTGTTGGCCCTGGGGGGGTTTGTCACAGTCTTCGTCAGTGTAGTTGGGTGGGTGAGTGTGTGCATATGTGTGTATCTGTGCATATATATATGTGTGTGGGTGAGTGTGTGTGTGCGTGTGTGTATCTGTGCATATATGTGTATGTGTGTGTGCATGCATGTGTGCGTGTCTGTTTGTATTGCGTGTTTGTATGTATGACTGGACCTGGGTGTGTGCCTTGTGCCTTGCCTCCCTGCTGCTCCTCGCTGGTCGCCTCTTCCCCACCCTGACCCCCTTGGGTGTGGGTGCCTTGGGGTTCTTGGGCAGGACTGGATGTTCTGGCGTGGGTGTTGAACTGTCCCCCTGGGGGTTGTGGCACAGGGCTGCTTTGGCTTCTTCGGCATGGGGGGGTACTCTGTGGGGTGTCGGGAGGTTCTCGGGTGCCTGGGGCCCTGGGACCCTGCTGCCAGCCTGTGCAGGGAGCTGGAGTCTTGGGGGGGGGTTCCTCGTCACCTCAAGTTCTCTGGGGCCCTTGCTCCTCTACTGGGTGGGGCTCCGTCTGGGACCGCCCTCTCAAATCTGCTGGGGTGGGTGTGCGGTTGTCTTTGGGTCTTCATTGATCTTGATGGGCACTGGTGGCCCATTTATTTTTGCAAGTATTGTTAGTATTTTTTTATATTCAACAAGTGATGAACTATTTGGTTTATTTACTTGTGCTCTGTCCCCTTTTTTCTATTTTCCCTTTTTTTCCTCTCTCTTTTCTCTCACCCTTTTTCTTTTCTTTCTTTTCTCTTTTCTTTTTCCTCAGCCTGTCAACTCTGGCACTGACAGGCCAGGTCTATATCTTAAAAATAACTCAAATAAATAAAATAAAGGGTCAAACACTAACAAGAGGAGCCTATGGGAACCTCTAGAGCTCATCTTAAAAGAGCAAATATGTTTGGCACAGCAATGCATTCAGATCCCAGTTCTGCTTGCAAGATCTGCCAGACATGACAGGCTTAAAAAAGAAACAAAAAATGAATCAGTTTATGCACTGCATTTCACAGATTTGTGAAGCTGCTCACTCACAAAGAAAGTGGGAGATGTTATGAAGTTCCCTTATTTTTAAAGCTAATCTTGAAAGTATCTATTGAGTGAATGTTATTAAAATAATTAATCAGAGAAACAGAAGGCTACATTTGTCAATGTGCACAGAGGAAAGTACCTGAATTTTTGAAGCCACTGGGTAAGATAACGTTTGCAGATCGGAAGACTGAACACAATTTCTATTAGCAAAAACACATCCTTCAATTAAACTAGTCGTGTTAGATTAAGCTCTATAAAGGCAACAATAAACGCACACTCCTTTGCTGCTTTGTTGTCTATTCTTTGTTTGCCTTATGAGTATGGAAGGTTACCATGATGGGAATGATGTGGCGCTTCTTTTTCATCTTCATCTTCTCTCAGCTAATCACTTTAGGGGTTGCCACAGTGGATCACGACAGACAGTGAGAACACAACCAATACAAATTTACACATAATCACATCAAACTTTCTATCTTCTGGAGCATTGTGAGCTCGTGGCAACTTGCAAGGCAAAACTTCAGTGACTGGACCGCAAATGGCCTACCCTCTGACAGAGAGTTTATACCCTACTCAGGATTACTCCGAAAATAATGAAGGCAAAATGAATCAAAGCATGTTCAAAGGATGAACTCCAAAAAACTGACTAGGAAAATGTATATATACATTAGTGTCAGTCACTAATGAGCAAAGTGCAGCAAAAACCAAATAATGCTATTTCCAGATGTCCTTTTTGAATATTCTTGGATAAGTCCCCCATTCGTTATATTTCCTAAGAAGTCCAGGGGATGTGGGAAAATAACAAAAGAGTGCCAGGTTATAAAGGGAGATAAGAAGTCAAAATTGGCAATAAAGTAATTTATTTTATTAAGTAATTAAACTAAAGGAGATGGTCCAGCTACCACTATCAAAAGACAGAAAACCCAACCAAACTCAGTAGCTGGTCTCTAGACAAAAAGAGTAAGTCACAACAATTAGAAGATCAACATCCTCCTCTTCACAGAGCAGTAGGGATAGGACACTGGACACTGACATTCTGTGGCTAAGCGAGGCTTTTGTGTGTTTCACCCCTACTGTTTCCAGGCAGCCAAGGTGCCAGATGTGTGGACTGTGAATAACAATAAAGGCTATCCATTCACAAACAGGAGAAACATTTTCTTTCACCGCAAATATGGATCAATGAACTCAGCACACGCTGGGACAGCTGACCGTGAGCGCTGAAAATCAACTCAATCCTCCATTTGTTTTGCAATATTCTGAGCTTTAAAAGTAACTGCACACACTGAAATGATCTCTTTTTACTTTCAGAGAGACAGGGGTACTTCCCCTAAAGACTGACTCTGCTCACTGACCATCTCAGTAATGCTGGTTACCACAATCGCTACAGAAGTTCTAAACCAAATAATTAACCTGAGCTTGTACTGCAATAACTTACCGGTGACATGGGTGTTTAAGTTTTTCATTAACAAATTGTGTAACTTATACTTGAAGTGTATCACTAGATTTCAGTGGAGGGGTCATCAGCAGACTTGACTGGATGGGCCTGGACCCCCAAAGCCCATTCATAATGCTGACACTGCAACCAGTGACCCGCATACTGCAAAGTCAGGAGGATTCCTACTGTAAATAAATACATAAAAATAAAAACAAGAAAAAACACGCCCGGCCGAACTATTTCTTAACAATTCTCATGACAAATGAGTGTTTTTTTCTTTTTTATTCCCACTGATCCTTCTGGTCTATATATCTCAGAAATAGCACAGGAAAGGCTGCAGGTTCAAAGTCTCAGACTGAGTAAAACATCACAGCCATTTCACAAGGTATGGTATCCACACCAGTGTAGGTTGCAACAAAAGTTAAGGAAATCTTTTTCATGGTTCAGAGGTTGCTCAGCAGAGGATGGTGTGTTTCCTCAGATTTAGAAAGGTACTGGTCAGTGTGATGCGAAAATGGTTGTTGCGATTGTTCAGATGGAGAGCAGGTGAGTAACGCGGCTGGCAGGAGCTGGAGTGGGTCCCACCCCTGAAACACAAACACAAGCTGGTGTAGCATTTGGCTTTATTTACTATTCATTCAAAAATACATGCTTAAATTAAAAAAAACAATAAACCTTTCAAAATGTTGACATCATTTAAGTCACTTTAAATACATTTAATTCAGTTTTCAAGTCTTAAAAATCATTTCAGCCTCATCTTCACTCAAACATTCACATCTTCTGATCCAGGCATTTTTCCATCCAAAGTGTGTTCTAAAGCTTCATCCAGATCAATGTGATGTAACAGTAATGCTGCAGTAACTACAGTAAATGTTTCAGAGGAGCTGACTGACAGTCTGACAGCTGCAGCTGCCACATTATAAATCTGTGAAATCATCGCTGTCTCCGTCCTTACAGCCTGTTGACGAGTGAACGACTGTAAAAGCTTCATGTTACGTACAAAAATAATGAGCTAACATCTAACTGGGATTTCAGTGCTTGTAGAAACATAAAGAAATGCAGATGAATTCATTCCTCTGATCACATAGTCATTAAGCCTTAGCTCTTTGTTTGCATAGACTGGGTCCTCCAAAGCCCACAAAGACCACAAAGGCAGGAAGTGAGCGGCTGTAATGCTGAACGCTCTAGCCTTCATATCTCCGTCACTGACCCTTACCTCACGTAACTCCTACTGCCTAGCAAGCGTGACAGTGCGAAGCACAGCTGTGGCAAAGAAGCTGTTAAAATGGAAATTTTTTTTCAACTCTTAATTCAAAATAAGCTGTTAAAAGATGTATAACACATTTCAACATCGAGGAATAAAGATGAGCAAATGATTCATTTCTACAACAAATGAAACACTGAAATAAACCAAACCGTTAGAGATCATCTGAGTGAATTATATCTTTGTTTAACTTCCACTCAGTGGTGAAAGGTTTGAAAAGGATATGCCTGGAGTCAGGCCTTCTCTCTGGGTATAGTGAGCCTCGACCACCCGGTCAGCTGACAGCTGGCGAGGCGAGCTGCTGTTAGACCAGTAGGAATGGACATCTCCAAAAACATTGCAACATTTTTTGCAATTAAGCAATATCTTCATAAATTGACCAGATATTTGAGGCTTACACATCTACATTCTCACCTGAAAACATCCTAAAAGTTTATTTTGTCACAGAAACCTTAATATTTCAAAGTTTTTGGTCGCTCTTCTCTTCTGCGTTTGAATTTTGCTGCGCAATGAAACATGGGATATGTTAGGCCACGAAGGATACACCAGACAGATCCTTCAAATCTGGGGAAAAGAAGGACGCATTCGTGTGCCGCATTTGGAGGATCCTTCGAATTGGGACAGCCTTATCGCCTTGCTGTGATATAATCAGCCTACAAATGTGGTCTTCGAAGGATGCAGCCCCTGAAGTGGGACACGGCTATTGTCTGAGTGTTCCTTTGCCCTTTGTCATGTTGTCCCTCATCATGTTGTCCCTCATCTGTCATAGTTGTGTGTCCCTTAGGTCTGTGTTTCCCTGAAGACTTTTTGTATTTGGATTCCTTGCTCCTGCCCTTCTAGGTTTTTGTATTTTTGTCTGAGTTTAGCATTAAAGCTGAATGCTAAACTCAGCTTTAACGACACATCCTTGCCCAGTTAAATGCAGGTTATTGTTTTTGTTATTAATCTATTTTGGTATCTATTTGGTTTATTTATTTATTTATTTTAAATCAACACGTAGGCCTGTGTTTCTGAGCCAAAATGTCTCAGCATGCTGAACCATTATGAGTTCCTTTTATTTTGCTGGAACTAAGGGGCCAAGCCCAGCTCCTGAACAACAACCCCACCCTCCACCAAACTTTACACTTAGAACAATGCAGTCAGACAAGTACCGTTGTCCTGGCAACTGCGAAACCCATACTTGTTCTTCGGATTAACAGATAGAGAAGTATTAGTTCTCACTTCAGATAACATCTCTCCACTGCTCTAGAGTCCACAGGCGGCGTGATTTGCACTACTCATCCAGCGCTTGGTGATGTAAGGTTTGGATGCAGCTGCTCGGGCATGGAAACCCATTCCATGAAGCTCTCTACACACTGTTCTTGAGCTGATCTGAAGACCACATGTGTTTGGAAGTCTGTAGTGACTGTTTCTGCAGAAAATTGGCGACCATCCATGTAGAGTGCAGACAGGCAGCACAAACGTTATGTTTTAATCTGATCCAGTTTATCTTGTTAAATTAGTGGTGGAAGATTTTTTACATTATATAATCAAATCTGTTGTTTGATTATATAACAAATCTGTTGTTTCCAGCTACAGAGGTCTGAAAATCTACTGAGTTCAAATATCACTAAAGCACCTATGGGTGCATTGCAGCTGTCTTGTTTGAGAAGAAAATAATCCAACCAAACAAGAAAAGCATTTAGACTGAGAGATAATGGAAACCACTCAAGCTCCATAAAAACCTTTTTACTCCTTCAAAAACAATAAGTTTTTATCACAAATGAAGAGCAGACAGTAAACAGACCACACACACTATAGTCTATTTAGAGTGCAAAGGATTTATTTAGAGTGCGTGATGGAATTTTTAGGCGTCTCTACATCACAGTGGGGAGACTATATGTGATTACATTTATTAAAGTATGGAAATACAGTAGGTATGGAAATTAGTTTGCGATTACTTTGTATATATGTGACTGACTTTGAAATAAACATGGCCTTCCCTTTGATTCTTATTTACTTGTAATTGTGAGAATTCAAACCCTTAATTTGCTATTTTCAACTTCACTGAAAATACAGATGACTGCTGCTTAGGCAGCTATTTTCAATGCCATGCCACCTTTACACTACTGTCAATGTCACTGTCACTTAATTTACAAAAATACCTATTTGTGTTTGCTAAATCTGATTTCAAGCTTCAAGAAAACAGTATTCAGAATGTTTTTGTACATGTGGCACTAAGTAAATTTGATCCACAGGCCAAGGCGATACTGGAAGGCATATCAGCAAGATTAAATAAGGAGTTGTTAGTTCATGTGCCATTTGAAGGCTTGGTACTTAGTTTTATTTGCTTTCATCCACTGTTTGAATCAGTCAGAGTACAGTACTAAAAGGGGACAGTATGTGACAAATTAAAAGTGACATCAGTCCTTCTCCTACAGTGATCAGTGCTTCATCTTGTGCTTTACCCTATGCTTTACCTTGTGCCTATCTCAGAGATACCTGCAGATTTGAAAGAAATGATCTTATTATTAGTATAGAATGGAAAAGTGCAATAATCTATGTATAGTATAGTCTCATGGGTGAAAGTCCTATACTTGCCCCAGTTATTGAATTCACATTGATACCCATGTGTAAATTGCTGTTTTTTTTTTGTTTACAACTCATTTGACTTCACCTGTGGTTTGTAGTGTGAAGCACTTTGAACATTCAAGAAAACTAGAAAAGCAATATAAAAAAAGACAGTCCATTCCAAAACGAAAGCCTTACTGACATAAAGATTTTCTGGAGGAAGGCATTTATTGCTCTTTGAAAGGCCTTTTTGGCTCATTGTTAAAGTTTGCTGGAATATTAGTTTTCCAAATGTTCAGAAATCTTTTATGTGCAGTACAGGAGATCAACAGATGACTGCTGTCTTCATTCCTCTTCACCTTGTACACTTCAAACTTGCAGTAAAACTCTGGATCATTCCACCTACAGAAATACTAACAATTCTGCAGTGGTTGGATGTATTAGTGGAGGAGGGGAGGAGTACAGAGCACTAGTGGATGGTTTTGTGGAGTGGTCTGGGAGGAACAATCTGCTTCTGAATGTGAATAAGTTCAGAGATGGTGAACTGAATTCAGAAGGAAAGGGTTGGTATATATGCCCTTGTTTCTCTTGAAACACATACGTAAATGCAAGAGAGCAAAATGTTGGTGTTAGGTCAACAAATAACTCACAGATAATCTGTAATTATTGTAGGGTTTTTACCTTACAATATAAAGCACCTTGAGGCAACTGTTTGTTGTGAGTTGGCGCTATATAAATAAAATTGAAATTGAATTGAATTGACCTGATGTGACTACAGCAATGTTCCTACACCAATGGTATAGCCATTTCTTTTCAGTCTGCATTATTATAAATCTTATAATTCATTCTCTTTGCATACAAAGGTTTCATAGTCTGATATTATCCCAATAGAGCACTTACACAGGCTTACTTGTGGTTCCAAAAATAGAATGGGAAGAAAAGTCTACAGTTGTCAGGCTTCTCTACTGTGAAACCAACTCCCAGTTTGAGCTCAGGAAACAGACCCACTCACATTTCCACAGAGGATCAGATTGTCTTCTGCTCCATTGTCATGTGGGGTGCCATAGGGCTCGATACTTGGACCTCTGCTATTTTCTCTGTATCTGCTGCCTCTTGATTCCATTCTTAGAAAGCACAAAATCACTTTCCACTGTTGTGCAGATGATGCCTATATGCCCCTAAAATGCAAGGAAGCCAACTCCATACAGATTCTAACTGTCTCAACAAACTAAAAGCTTGGATGGCTCTAAACTTCCTGAATTTTAATGGAAAAAACACATAGGTGCTTGCTTTTGGTCCTGGCGTCATTTTTGGGTCTCTTCCTGTGGAAGTGGGCCCATTATCAAAGTATATAAAGCCTACTGTCACAAACTTGGGTTTTATGATGGATGGGAGTTGGAGGGTCAGATCAGTGCAGTGGTGAAATTTACCTTCTTTCAGCTGAGACAGCTGACAAAGATAAAAAACATTCTGTCAAAAGATCACTTTAAAGCAGTAATCCATGCCTTCATAACAACTCGGTTGGATTATGGTAATTCTTTGTATGTTGGTGTTAGCCAGTCCTCCATGTCTCATCTTCAGCTGGTCCAAAATGCTGCTGCATGTCTTTTAACTGGAACCTGGAAGAGAGAGCACATTACTCCTGTTTTATCCTCACTGCACCGGCTGCCTGTCCATTTTAGAGTTCATTTAAAAATTCTTTGATTTATTTTTAAGTCCTTAAATGGCCTTGCCCCACCCTACCTCTCTGACTTGCTGCACTTACACTCCCCTTCCCGGTCACTCAGATCAGCTGACCAACTGCTAGTTTATGTGCTGAGGACACAACAGAGGCTCAGGGGGGCAGAGTTTTTGCTGCGGCAGCTTTCAAATTGTCGAATTCACTGCCATTACACATTAAACAGGCCTCTTCACTGGCCATTTTTAAATCTACTCTTGAGACCCACCTCTATTGTATTTTCACTTGTGCTGGTGTGTTTTGTTCCTATGCTCAGCACTTTCACCGTAAACCCAGATTTTGTTTTGACTTAAAAATACTGAGTTCAAACAGTTTACAGATCAATCCAGGTCAGAACTGCATACCATGCCCAGTGTGGTACTGGACATGAACTGAAGTACTGACTCTCTCTTCTTCATCTCAGGGTTTCATATAGTCAAAGCTTACATCATATACAAAACAAGAAATGTTGAAGACAAAGGATTCCAGCAGCTGCGTCTTCACATGACCTCTGACTTTTTCTTTATCGTTTATTTGGTCTCCGTCAGTGGCTGACCATTCCACCCGACAGAGTCCTGGCGTCTGTTATTGATCATCTGTTAGTGATAGAGACATACCCAGAACAAACACACTGTTCTTGGCTGACACCAAACATTACGTACTTCTGTATTGTTGAGCAACTATTTTGTTTATGTTATACTCTAAGGCAAAGTTTCTCAGGAAAATAAATGTGTGATGAATAAAATCAAATACATATCATGATTATATTTAAAGCTTCATTAAAAACTCACTTCCTTCAGTTCATATTACTTAAAATTGCCTAATATGTGAACATTACTTATTAATTCTGAGTAAGCTGAGCTGTTTCATGTTTTTATTGTAATTGTCTTTTTAAGTCCAATCAACAGCTTCTACTGAAATAAACTGAGTTTATATTACTTAGACAACTGTCATTTTGCTACATTACTTATCAATTCTGAGAAGCCTGTACTTTTTTTAATGGTCTCTCTTATTGTAATTATGTGTTTGAATTCAAACAACTTAATATCATCAGGTTTTGCACCCACCAAAAATCTAGTTTATAACAGACTGGATTGATGATATTGGATTGAAGATATGTTGGGCAGCATGGTGGTGCAGTGGTTAGCACTGCTGCCTCACAGCTAGAATAATGTCTAGAAGGTCTGGGTTTGATTCCATCTTGGCCCGGGTGTCTCACTGTGTGGAGTTTTCCTCGTGTCTGCATGGGTTTCCTCCAGGAACTCTGGTTTTCTCCCACAGTCCAAAGACATGTGGCTACTGGGGTTAGGTTAATTGGTCATTCTAAATTGCCTATAGGTGTGAATGGTTGTCTGTCTCTCTGTGTTAGCCCTGCAAGAGCCTGGCAACCTGTACAGGGTGTACCCTGCCTCTCGCCCTATGTCAGCTGGGATAGGCTCCATTCACCCCCCCCCCTGCGAACCTGAAGAGGAAAAAGACATGTTTAATAAAATTTTTCGTACATATTTAATTTACCCAGCTTGATTGATTAAAAGACATATTTTGATTCTTAAGAACTATAAAAGATAAGTTTGGCCATTTGGATCATACAATTTAGTTCAACTGGTAATGGAGTAGTGCTTACTTAATAAGCTGAGTTAAATACATGGGTGGTGAATGATTGCTTAAACTAAGTATCTTCAGTTACTGAAACTCTGTTATTAATACATTCAACTTAAACCTTTCATTCCATTCCAAAAGGGCCTCAAGTACATTGAACATAGTCCACTGCACTTATTCAACTAATGCTTCATTATTTAAAAATTTTAAGGCAATGAGTTACCTTGTTTTTTTTTTAAGTAGATTAAACTTATACGTGTTTAAAGTGTTGGTAGGTAAGGGCATGGACGTCCCAAAATCAAAATAGGATATGCCCCCAAGAGTGATTAAGATTGACCAGGCTAAGATCCTGTGGGACTTCCACATACAGACAGACAAAGTGGTGATGGTTAACCAACCGGACATAGTAATGGTCAACCAGTAGAGGAAGAAGGCCATAGTGACAGTTGCTGCAATAACAAATGGTAGCAACATCAGGAAGAATGAACACAAGAAGCTCAAGAAGCTCGATAACTACTGAGGGCTGAGAGAAGAGCTAGAGAGGATGCAGAAGGACCCAATCTTGGAAGACAAAGACTGCCTGCAAGGTGAGTGTGGTATTATTAAAATATTTGTCTGTCTATCTATCTGTCTATTATGGAGTTCCACATGGTTCTGTGCTAGGACGATATGTATTTATACTATACATGCTTACCTTATCCCATATTATTAGAAAGGATTGCATTGTTAAGCAGATGATTCCCAGCTTTATCTGTCCATGAAGCCAGCTGACATACATCAATTAGTTAAACTGCAGAAATGTCTTAAAGACATAAATTAGAGGCCTGGATGACCTCTAATTTCCTGCTTCTGAGTTAAGATAAAACTGAAGTTATTGAAGTTATTGTACTCTGCTATACAACTCTTAGAAACACAGTTTCTAACCAGGTACTCTGGATGGCATTACTTTGGCCTCCAGTAGCACTGTGAGAAATCTTGGAGTCATTTTTGACCAGGATATGTCCTTCAATACACATATTAAGCAAAAATACAGGACTGCTTTTTTTTTTGTATTTGTGCAATATTTCTAAAATTAAAAACATCATGTCTGGTGCTGAAAAGCTAATTCGTGTATTTATTATTTCTAGGCTGGACTATCGTAATTCATTACTATCGGGCTGTTGTAAAAGTGCCAGGAAAAGCCTTCAGACAATCCAAAAAGCTGCAGCTAGAGTACTGACCCTCTTTGAACCAGCTTCCAGCTTGGATTCGGGAGACAGACGCCCACTTTATTTTTAAGATTAGGCTCAAAACTTTCCTTTTTGGCAAGTTTGTATAGTTAGGGCTGGATCAGGTGACCCGAATCTTACCTTAGTTATGCTGCTAAGGCTGCTGGGGGGTTCTCATGATGCACTGATGAGTATTTCTTTTCATTCATCTCTTTGTACTCTGTTTATACACCACTCAACATTTAATCATTAGTTATTAATCTCTGGCTTCTTCCACAGCATGTCTTTTATCTTTTCTATCTCCCCTCAGCCCCAACCAGTCATGGCAGATGACTGCCCCTCGCTGAGCCTGTATCTGCCAAAGGTTTCTTCGTGTTAATAGGGAGTTTTTCCTTCTTAAGCGCTTGCTCATAGGGGTTCATTTTGACTGTTGGGTTCCCTCTGCAATTATTGTATGGTCTTTACCATACCATATATAATATAATTTGTTGTGATTCAGTGCTATTTAAATAAAATTAAATTTAATCTCTCTCCCTACCTCTTTCTCAATAGTATATGCATATATATGTTAAAGGCTGTAAATTGCAGTCACTATTTCTCTATTACTGTATAAAGGTAACGGCTTGGTGTGTCATTTGTGAAGAGCATATTAGCTTACTAAAAATGGTAGCTAGGTAGTACTGTTGGGATGTAAGGTTTTCACTAGCTACCACGAGCTTAAAAGAGTGAGGCTCTATATAGTAAGGCTATATGCAGTGATGTTATCGTCTAACATGTTAGCATGTTATATTCAAAAGGTTCTAGGCCACTAGAAGGATCTTTCACTATAGTGTCATATATTCATATATCCATGCTGGACTTTTTAAGAAAGTGAATGCCTGTCAAAATGTCCTTGTGCAACTGCAAACACTTGTTTAGTAGGTCTCCTTAGTAGTGAAAGCTGTATAAACAAACAGCAGTATAGAAATATCTAGGAGTCAACTTGTACCTCTAACCAAGCAGAGAGCTCCTTACATTAATGGACATTGTCAGTGAACATTGTCATTGTCAATTAATCCATTAATGGACAATGACAATTACTTTCATAATGTCTAAATAAAGATATTAAAATTTAATTTTTAAATAAATTCACTAGTGAATTTTATTTATTTATTTATTTTTTGCACAATTAATTGTTCTTCTCATCAAAGCATACCTCCACCTCTCCTGGCTCTCTTCTACCAGCTCCCTGCTCTTACTGTATATCACAATGCCATCTGCAAACATCATAGTCCATGGAAACTCCTGCCTGATCTTGTCTGTCAACATGTCCATCGTCATTGCAAACAAGAAGGGACTCAGAGCCAATCCCTGATGTAAGCCTATCCTCACCATAAATTCATCTGTCACTTTTACTACACACCTCACACTGTTTTACAGTTGCCATACATGTTATACACCACCCTCACATACTTTTGTTCCACTCTTGACTTTCTTATACAATACCACATTTCCTCTTTTGGCATCCTATCATATGCTTTCTTTAGATCCACAAGGATAACACAAAGTGCAGCTCCTTCTGACCTTCTCTGTACTACTCCTTCCATACTGCTGCTCTATGATCATCACTGCTCTTCTTAACCTAGCTTCAACAACTCTCACCCATGTGGTGCCATTAACTTTGTCTGTAGCTACTTTTAAAATCTCATATTAACATTAAAAAAAAGCATGTGACAATTCAGGACATTCACTTCCCACCATAAAGGAACTGCTGTTTATCATCATCAATTTTGGCATTGAATTTTATCTAGATTCCAATGGCTAAAGTCATGTAAAGCTTGTAGCTGAAGTTATCCAAATTATTGAAATGATGTTTAATACATTGTGAAAACAGCAATCTTATAATAGCAATGATTACCCTTCATTTTTTCTTTGTATGCATAATCTTATTAATCCCATTAGGACACATTTAATCAAAGCTTTTGTCTTTTAATTCTGTTTGACTATGTAATTTTATTATGATCAGCAGCCTCTGTGGTTATGAGTAAAAATAACAGTACATTATCAGATTCAGTATAATATCAGACCATCAGAACCACCCTCCCCAAAACTGCACGACTTTTACACCAAGCAGTGAAGGTTGAGGGCTATGAAGATCCTAAAAGCCCAGCCACCCCGGACACTCTCTCTTCTCCCTGCTCCCATCTGGCGTCAATGCTGCCTGTGGACTCAAGACTGAAAGGTTGAAGAAAAGTTTTTATCCACAATATTCTATGTATAGTGTGTATAATGTATAGGGATTTGCCGATCCAATATTCAGTATCCGTATCGGTCCGATCCTGGCCTAAATTACTGGATCGGATATCGGAAAGAAATAAAAAAAAATGCAATCCGATCCACTGCGACGGATTCCCTTTG
>JAMQGT020014803.1:0-44009 GCA_024447675.2 Pterophyllum scalare | reverse complement strand
TTTGTCCTCTGCTTGGTTCAGTTACATATTGTACAGTCTTCAGGAATAGTTCTGTGGGCTTACAGAAAGACATCTCTTTTTGCATGTCAGCTGCCTTTTGTTCTCTCTGTCAAGATGATCCCACACAGCTTCCACAGCCATTTCATTTCACTGTCGTGCTGAAGAATGAAGCCACTGCCAATCAGACTCTTTCCAGATAGTATTGCATGGTGGATCAAAATCTGATGGTACTTACTGCGTTATAATTCCATCAATTTTGACAAGATCACTAACACCACAGGCTTAAATACAGCCCCAAACCATGACAGCATCTCCACTTGGTTTTACAGACGGCTATGGACGCTCACCGCTGCACCTCTCTCCTGACCTCCTCTGTATACACTGATGACAATATGGACCAAAATTTTCCAATTTGGATTCATCCCTCAATCAGACCTGTTGCCACTGATTTTCAGCCCGGTTCTTATGTAATGTAGCATACCTCAGCCTTTGATTCATAGGTCAGTGTTAAGTGGCGTAACAAAACAAACAAACAAAAACATTCCTCTGAAGATGGTCGGGTACAAAGACTACACTGAAAATGAGTGAAAAAAGAGCCAAAGAAAAACTCCCACAGTCCCCTTTAAGAACTTACCATTGTCTCCCAGGCTTCTGAAGAGACCATTACCAGCACAAGCTTTAGAGGCAGCCACCAGCATACTGTTTACAGCCTGTGAGAATAAAACAGACCATTAGCCTAAACAAATGGATGAGCTCTGCATGTGTAGTTCACACAATGCCAGGTAGTAAATGTACCTGTTTTGTTAAAATTCTCTTTTTCAGCTTTCCTACAACAGAGAAACCAGAGAGGATGTGTTAATTATTGTGTTAAATTATTAAATAAAAGCATGAAGCCAGCAGCACACATCAAACTACTTTGTTTTGCTTTGTGGGAACATGGTGGTTTCTCCTCTTCTTTCTTTCTTTTTTTTTTTTAAATCGTCCAGTCAGAACTGTACTCAATCTTACTCATGCTGTCTGTCCCGGGTGTTGCTGCACCACCACACTGATCTGAAATGCTTGGAAGACGTGTGTCTGGCTTTGACTATGTACAGATAGACTAGTCTAAGTCTTACTGACCACACAAAGCACCACTAGCCACACTCACCCATTCTCACACACACTGACAGTATTTTTCAAATAAGTCAAATACACTGACAGACGTGTCATGGGCAGTGTAGGTTTCAGTATTCTTGCCCTAGAAAAGTTCAGTGTGAGGAATGGAGCAGTTGGTGATCGAACCACAGTCTTATTGACATCTTACTTGTGCTGGTCCACAATAAATCTCCCAAAATAACTGCAGTGTTCTTTGACATACATAATACATGTATTTCACGTATCACACCAGGGATGTGACTAGTTATTGCCAAAAAGCATATCACACTGTTGATTAAAAAATCTTGTTGGCAGTTGTGTTTATAGTAAACATAACCACGGCTTTTACGAGAATACTGCAGTTCAGTGAATTCCAAAGTGTGGTTGGGTCACGACGGTCTGACAGGTAGGCCACAGTAATAACAGAAATTCCATTTGAAATAGCTCAAGTATGCATAGTTACATGTTTATATAAATGTATTCATTTACATAAAAAGTGAATTAAACTGTAATAGGTGGTTAGTTTGTGAGATTACTCATTACTGTGACCTAAATTTACTGCTCTTGTATTGAAGTTTGTATCCCAGTGGCAATACTGGCATTAGCACTTTACATATAACTGGGTAGTATTAGCAATTTATAGCCAACAGCCTGTGGTCATGTTTTTTTAAATCAAATTTTCAAGGAAATACTTTCTCTAAATCACTTTCTCTTGTATTTTGTTGAGAGTGAAGACTTGAGTGAAGGCTTCTAGCCAGGAAAATTTTAATTAAATTCAATTCAATTTTATTTATATAGCACCAAATCACAACAAACAGTCACCTCATTGCTTTATATTGTTAGGTAAAGACCCTAAAATAATTATGACAGGCCAGTGTGATTGGATGGCTGGAGGGAGGGGGCTCCATGGGATTTTCTGGGGATTTTTAAATGGTCTGCAGCACTTTTGACTTTGGGAATGGCAGCTGTAGTGTGATTTTAATTACATTAATATATGCAATATTGCTGTGAATGTGAGAGTGAATGCTTGTCTGTCTCTCTGTGTTAGCCACAACAGATTGGTGACATGTCCAAGGTGTACCCCGCCTCTCGCCCCGTGACAGCTGGAGTAGGCTCCAGTCTCCTGCAGCCCTTGTTGCAGGGGGATAAGCGGGAAAAAATGGATGTATGGATATAGAATATTCTCAGTCTTGTGTTTGCCTCTTCAGACACAGATGATCCAGTCAAAAATAACAATACACACAAGTTTTAAATCCCTGTTCCACTCAGTGCTATCTGGCCATGTGTGCCATAACTTCAATATTATTTTGAAATAAGTTTTAAAAAATTTCAACAGCACAAAATGTTGCCAATTTAAAAAATATTAGGTTAAATAAATATTCTGTTATGGTAGATTCCTATATATCAAACAGAAACCAGTCTGCTTTGATCAAGTTTGAGATCAGCAGCAGACTTTCCCATTTGAGAGACCCGGTTCTGCCACCTGTACAGCACCGTGAACTGCAGAGTCTAACTGAGAATGATCCCGCGAATGGAGATCAGATTAGACAGCAAACGGAAGTCACAGACACCAACACGGTATATAGCTGCAGTTCAACGGCAACTGATCCTGATAGGAGTGTGAGTGCTCAAACTTAAAGTCAGACAGTGATTTGATTGATGTCTGCGGTGTGGCACTATCGCACCCTGGATATTTGGTTAAGAAAGCAGATGGATATATGGACTGTGAAGATTATAGAAGGTTTTAAGCTATTTGACATGATGTATGTGCGGCTTACGATCAACTTTCTCCAGCATCACAGAGAACAGGAAGTCTCTGGGGGTCATGTAGGCCTCCTCGTCATAGACGACTGAGGCAAACTGGTTAAAACGGGCTTTTCTGGGAGACATCTGGGGAGCTGCAGCTTCCTGCAACAACAGCATGAACACCACTGAGCATTAACACAACAGAGCTTCTCTTTGGTTGGGCTACTTTTAGCTTAAATAACCAATTGAGTGGTTTGTTAGAACTGTATTTTATTAAGTGATATCTAATAAGACCGATAGATTCACCGGGTGTAACTACAGACGGTTCCATTGAGCGCAGCTAGGGCGTTAATTGGCACAATTAGTTTTGATGGCCTCTTTATAAATATGTAATTAATATTATTGTGTTACTTGTGCTTACAATTAGCAAATATTTTTACTTTAAATAAATAAAGACAAACATATGAATTATACAGTCTGTTTGCGGTGAATTTGGAGACAGAAACTTTACGAAGTGTCCACTTACTTTTTCTTCCTTAGCATGAACGGCGAAGGGCAAAGTCCTGTTGTTTACATGAGACTGGTAATAACAGATAGCACCGGTGCCAATTACAGAGCCCAGAACACCGGGGCCGACAGTACGCCACTGCGCGAAAGTTTTCAGACACCGAGGGCTCCTCAAGACACCCCTAAAGAGAGCGGCAACTTTTCCCCAGCTGGCCATTTTCAAGAAGCTAACTCGCTAGCTGGGTAAACTCCACCGCGTCGTAAGCGAAGCCCCGCCCCGAACGCGTCAGTGAGGATCGGTTAGGCGAAGCCGTCAGTCTGGTCCGGACACAGCAGAGCCCTGCAAATACGGATTTCACGTATTTGGAAGAACACTTTTGAGAAAATATACAAGAATTGTAAAAGACACGTCATCAATGATAAGAAGATTCCGTACAGGGCAGAGGTAACACATACAAAAACTATTAACTGGTGCCTAATATGAATTAAAAAACTTAAATAAGCAAATTAAAAAATATTGAAATCCTTTATTAGGTTCCTTTTTTAAAAGAATCTGAATATGCATTTTTATTTCAAAACAGTAACTGGACACAACATGTTTCGAGCTTCACTGAACAGTCAGTTTTTGTAAATGGAGGACTTCAGGTTTCCATATCCTTACTCATAAACTGCATCCGAATGACTGTTACAGTGCTGGTACATTAGTATTAAACTGTGAGTAATGTAGGGCTTCTTCAGCAGATGCATTTGAAACCAGCCCCTTGCATATTTATACCACACACAGAAACAGTGAAACAACCATTATTTGTAAACAAGTTAGCAACAGCATAGAAAAAGAGGGGAGTTCAGAGCAGATAAATTATAAAATACTGGTAATAAACTCAGGCTGTGCACAGATATAGATATGACAGTCTCAAAAACTACAACACACGTAGAGCTTGCCATTCTGCCTCAGGCATCCACCCTCTATTCTTTTCTGTGTCATCCCACTGCCTCATATATCACAGCAAGTCCTCCTTCAGTGCATGTGTGTGTCCAAAG
This sequence comes from Pterophyllum scalare, assembly GCA_024447675.2. Taxonomy (NCBI): domain Eukaryota; kingdom Metazoa; phylum Chordata; class Actinopteri; order Cichliformes; family Cichlidae; genus Pterophyllum; species Pterophyllum scalare. The sequence goes on along the minus strand of JAMQGT020014803.1, from coordinate 39,581 downwards.
ACTGAAGGCTACAAATTTGGTTCCTCCTGCAACAGACTGAACACCACCCAGGCTCAGGTGCAGACCGGACACGAAGGAGAGGAGCAAAGGTCGAGGTCCAGATTCATTTAACCACTCCTCATTTTCAGTCAAGACTGTCACTTACATGGCAGGGGACGTGTTGACCAGTGAAATTACACTACCTGAAACAATCTCTGAATGTAGGTGATTTTTAAAAAAAAAATTTTTTTATTGACCTCAAGTTGAATTGTTACTCTCTTGCTTTGGTTTGAAAGATACTTGCATATGGTAAAGAGAATATGGTAAAAAAAAAAAAAAAAAAGAAAAGAAAAGAAAAGATGCACTGTTTTTGTGCAAATTAGAGTTTGAACAGAGTCAATATGTATCAAGTATTTTAGAACAAGAAGAGGTTCAGAATTTATCTTGAAACACAGTCATCAAATCTCTATCAGGTTTGCAGAAATGATTATTGGAAACATATGACTGCATTGTGAAGGCATATAAAAAACAATTGAAACCTACACAGAGGAAAAAAGACAATCGCAAAATGAAGGGATGAACAGATTTTATGAGACAACATCACAGTTCATATTTCCATAGACACATATTGGCAGATTTAGCTCAAATCAAGAACACATTTAAATGTACATTCTTAAAAATATACATTAAGTTGTGCAGAATTTGTGCAATACTGGATGTTTTTACTCAATAGAGCAGACTGCTGTTCCTCACTGTGTGTGTGTGGGGGGGGGGCTGTGCTTGAGTGCAAAAAGCAGGAAAAATTGCTTGGACTTATATTTTTACTCACATTAATTATTCAAGTCTGTTCACATTTTTTTTAAAAAAGCACCCTATGATGTTTGGATAAGAGAACTTTCATTGGATCACTCTAAGAGAAGCCAAGAATACAATTTTTTTTTTTTTTTGGTGCACCACTTACTGTACGTACAGAAGGAGATCTGAAGCATTAAGAGAAGGTCTCCATATGGAAACAGTCTGGAGCCCTTCAGCAGTCATTCCCTCTCGCAGCAAAGTGTCAGCAAGGCTCTGACTAATCATACGTGTATTGATGGTTTAAGCTGTGTTTACATAATTCATAAATACTTTACTGTATGTTATTGTTTTAATGTGAATGACAACCACCACATTTGTTATACAACTTTGGAAGGCGTCAGCATAGAGAATATGAAGTTGTTACTGCAGCTACCTTGTGATGATAATGCTTGTCTTTTCAAGTCTGAGAACACTGGAAGTATCAAACAATTCATCTTGTAAAATCTTGAAATCTGTGTGTGTGTGTGTGTGTGTGTGTGTGTGTGCGTGCGTGTGTGTGTGTACGTGTGTACATGTGTGAGACCACATCAATTCCACGTCACATTTGCATCAGCAAGTTTGGAGGTTTATTTAATGTCATAGCAGCAAGTTTTAATGTAAAGTAACAAAGACGTACACACTTGTAAGACCATCAATCAATGAAGGAAACAGATTTTGCACAATATTTTTCTCTTCAGTCACGTTTATGCTGCTTATTTAATACGTTGACTGTTATAACATAGTGGAAAATATCCCACTCCCCCCCCCCACACACACACTCCCTGTTTATTTCATAAAAGTAACGGGAAGCAAACCTTTCAAATGCATATGGTAAGGCAGGCTAAGTATCTGCCATGAATCAGAACAATCACAGCCACATGAAAATACTATAGCATCTAATCCAATGACTGAAAATACGTATTGCAATGACAGACGAGTGTCGGGTCAAACAAAACATTATTCATGATTAAAGAACCAACGTTCTGTAGTTCCAGCAGACTGCGTGACATGGCACTTATGTAAAAGCAAACAGCGAGTGACAAATAAAAGAGAGAAAGAAGAACATTCACATTGTAGCACAACTGATCAGTTTGCATTCTCGTAATGTGTAGGTGGACTTTTGGTGTTCTCAGAAAGGAAGACTCTTAAGAAGTTTTTACACAACTGACATATGGAAAAATGAAAAAAAAAAATCATTCTCACAGCCAAATTTGAGGAAAGTCTGAGTTTCTCATTAGCTCCAAAATAAGCACTGGGAAGATGATTTGAACCTACATGTGTAAAAAATAATTGACATGTATGACAAACAAACAAACAAACAGAAGGTTCTGAAATAAAATAATCACTGTGATGACAGAACACTGTACTCCAGTCGTTCACCCAGAGGAGCATGAAGTGAACTGCCCGGGCTAGTTGATTTTGTTGTGTGTGTAATCCATAAATTTAGCACACCCCTCACAGATACACTGACTACTCAATCAGCTATTATTACATGGGGGCAACTCTTCAATCTGATATGAATAAATATAAGCATATAAAAATACAGCAAGCATACCTACAGTATACCTGCTGCTCTTCCCTGGTAAAACATGTTTAATACAGCTAGATACTGGTGTACTTGTATATACACTGTGATAATTAATAGTGACTCCTAATTTGCATAATTTTCATTTAAATGTAATAAACATTAATATATTTGAGTGACGACTGTTTTTTATTTGTGGATTAATACAAATGTTTTGATTTTACCCACTTCAGTTCAGAGTATGGTTTTATTAGAGCACAGGATTTATTGGTATACATACAAAGAGAGGTCTATACAATTCATAACTTACATTTAACTTGCCTTTGATGGATAGGTTCCAATTTGGTTGAACTTCAAATAAAAGACAGAGTATAGAGAGGTTTCACCCCTCACAGAACAGCTTCAGGGTTTGACTTTTTTTTGGGAGGGGGCACCACAAACCACATGGTGATTAAACACACCTGAAATCAGTACATTTTGTGGAAAAAAAACAGCAGTGATACAGTACAGACAGCAGAAGGAGCCATTTGGCTTCTTCTTCTCATGCTTACTGTCGGGAGCAGACAGCTCTGCTTTTTCAGACTTACCTCTGGATTTTGAGAAGTGGACTACGACAGCAAATACATTCCACCCACCGAGATTATTGCAGTTCCACTGCTGCCCAATTGATGTCAAGAACATAGAAATAAAGGCAAGTTTAACAGGTGCACTAACAGACTATTTCATGCAATGGTCTGATTTTTGTCATGTATACAAAGGCATTGTCTCAGGCTTACTGTTACTTTGAGCATTGCCACTTTTAACATGCCTTGGGGGTGAATGAATCAGAATTGGAAGGAAAGCTCTTTTTGCACACAGGTTGTTGTGGAGAAATCATAATAAGAATCAGAAGAAATGAAAAGAAACTGGAAATGACACCAGTGAAGTCAGGTGGTAACACAAGCATTCCATTATATTAACATGAATCAAAGCTAGCCATGTGATGGGGGTTAAATGTCACTATGATTAGTATACAGATGTGTCAGTGTTTGAGGTGCACGACTGCCTGGAGTAAGCTTATCTGGATGTGACAAAAATGATAGTTTACAGCTGCTTCTTACATTACTTATTTCTTTTTCCCCATTTCTCTCACCAACAAAGAGGAGAAATAAAAAAGTATATTGCTTCAAAAACATTTGTCTTTTTTACTAATGTGAAATATTTCATTCGCCACTTCTCAGGTTCGTCTAGATAGACAGAGCATTACATTATCAGTCAAAGATACATAAAGAAAGATGCTTTGAATCCAAGTGATTAAACAATCAACAATAGGAAGTGACAGTGACTAATTCCTGGGACCATTTGTTAGAGTCTGTCTCTCCATCTCGGAGAGCTTCCTATCTACTAGCAGGTGGCCCACCACAAGCACTGATGTTTTTCCTGGGTGAAGGGGAGAGGCTGAGAGATTAGTCTGTCACAGTTACAATAGTCAATCAAAGGACCGTGGCCTCAGCGTGTTCCAGCTGTGTGACTGAGGACCTGCAAACCTAACTGCACATGCTCTCCATCCATCCCTCCCATCCACTGCCTCCTATGCCTTTTGTCAGTGAGTAACAGTAAAACACAAACGAGCTTCTCATTTGCTTTTGCCAGACGTGCTGGAGCCCCCCGCTCCACCCTCCAGCTTGTCAGCAATTTCAGATGTGTCTAACTTCTCAGAGCCATCGCCTTTCTCTGACCTCTCCTTCTCAGACCTCTCCTCCCCCTCGGCAAGCTCGGACCTCTCTGACCTGGCATCCGCATCCCCCTCTGACTTCTCCTTCCTCTCAGAGCGGTCGGGGTCCATAGATGAGGTGCCTGGCTTGTCCCACTTGACCATGGCCTCATGCTCAGCTATACAGGTGGTGATATTTGAAGTCCATGCCTTCAGGTCCTCCTACAGAGTCCAGAATGAGACAGACAGCTTATATAAGGAGTCTGCTCATCATATAAGGTTTTTCTCTTTGCATCTGATTCATGTTGTGTTTTGGGATTTTACACATCTCATCTTTACACATCCAAATCTGAGCCTGCAGCACAGAAGCAAAGCATCCAAATGAAACTGTGCATTTCCCTTACTTGAATAAAAGGACTTCAGGTGTTGGTAAAAAGGGGTCGTGGATCTGGTGGGAAACAACAATCTAATCGAATTTGCCTCTGATGGAAGGTTGCACCTGTCCTTTATTACATCAGCGGTTTGTGGCTTTGGGCTGCGCCTCTTTCACTCAAATCAAACCAATCAGTTACAAAGCGGAAAGATTTCAACTCTAAAGACATAACCAGTGATGGAGGAAGTATTTAGATCCTATACATAAGTACATGTACCAATATATGAATGTAAAATGGAGTATTTTAATTTCATTTACTTAGAATATCACTGGATTGATTCTCTTAATCATCTCACAGTCTAAGGGGTTGTGAGATGATTAATGTGACAGAAACAAAGAAATAAAAGTCCAAGAGTAATCTGGGTTCTTTAAAAATGTGTTTTGGGGAGTTACTCTAATTATTTTATGAAACCAAAGGTCAAAAAAATTTTTTAACACAGAACTTGACAAAGGGTCTCAACCACTTACTGATGTTTTTAAGGTGTAATAAGCCAAAACAAACACAAATGTCACCCCTCCACTGCCGTGTTTAGCAGCTGGTGTGAGGTGTTTGTGCTGATATGCTGGGATTTTATAATAACTCCATTTGTCTACCAAAGGATGTTCCAGATGTTTTGTGGTCTGTTCAGAGGCAACTTTGCAAACCTGAGCTATGCTGTCGCATTCCTTCTAGAGAGTCCAGCTCCTGTCAACCTTTCCAAACAAGCCATACTTGTTTTAATATTTAGCACAGATATCGAGCATTGCACGGTCTGAGCATGGGGTGAATTTGCTGAGACATCCATTCCTGGGAAGACTGGCATCTGCTTTGAATGTTTGAATAATCTTTCTCACTGCAGAATGATGGACAAATTGTTTGAAAATGGCCAGATAACCCTTCCCAGATTGATGAGCAGCAATTATTGCTTCTCTAAGATCATTGCTGATGACTTTCCTCTTTGGCATTATGTTAACACACATCTGAATGCTCCAGACCAGCAAGCTACCAAACCTCTGTTTTTCTATAGGTGCTCACACTGCTGATGATCAATTAATCAAATGTGTTTGATTAGCAGTACCGGGCTGCTACTTATCTTCTTAATTCCAATGGAAGCAGTAAGGATGTAGTTGGTTTTTCATACACCACTTTTGTCTTTTGGTGGGATATTTGTTAAATAATTAATGACACAGTGTGTTATTTCATGTTTTGTTGCTCAGCTGAGGGTGTATTTGCTTGATTTTAAGACCTGCTAAGGACCAGATTATTTTTTTTATCATGTCCTGGTATGTAAAACATAACAACTGAAAGAAGATGCACTTTTTACAATGAGTGTAACCAGAAGGTTAAGGGTTGACATAAATACTAACCTTGAAGCTACCCTGATAACTGAAAATATATGCAGTATATTTTGTCCCACCTTGTGTGATTTTAGTAATCCAACAATTACTAAAACGGATCACAAAAAAGACATTAAAAAGAGACAAACTGATAATATTGTAATCAAAGTGTGTGAAAATGGGTTCGATACAAATGAAAGAAATGTCTGTTATGACTGGAATTACATTAAAAGACCAAAACCAACAATATTTCTGTCATTCAACATGTTTTGAATATTGAGTGAGTGCTGTCAGAGTGCCTTTATATACTGGCAAAGACAAACTACCAGATGTAGTCAATCATGGTCACTAACGAGAAGTTAACAGGCTTCAAGTTAAAAGACACTGTAGAACCTTTAGCACCATTTATTAAAAGATTTAAGTGAATGTATGTATATATTTGAGACTGTACATATCATTTTTATCATATGATGATTAGAAACAAATCCCAAATAAATTCAAACCCCTGAACTAATTCTTGCTTTCATTAAAAATGTCATTAAAGATGTATACTGTGCAATCATTCCAGACTGGAAATACAACATTTAAAGAAATCATTAAAAGCTCAAAATTACCATGACATTCATGCTAATGATGAGTGTATATAAACCTCTGACCACAACTGTATGTAGCATTTACCTGAAAAAAGCGTCAGTTGGACAGTGCATTTTTGAACAAATCTTAGTGAAACTGGATTAAATAGTTAATTTGTTGGGACTACTTTAAACTATGGATTAAAATTTATTTGAGTCTGTTTGGTAGCAGGCTGATTTATGCAGATTTGAGTCAAAATCAGCGCCTAAGTTTAAGTTAATGTTCAAGATAATCAAGGAAGGGGCCAGCCTGTGCAACTGTTTGGCTCACTACTTAAATTTAAATATTTTTTGCAGAACAATGGAGCTCTATTGCACAGAAGAATAAGATAAAATAAATATAAATATACTTTTTTGTACAATTCATTTATTGATTTTTTGTTCTTTTCATAATTTTGATGAAGTACTGACTGATTCGACTGGTTCATGTCTTTAAGTTCTAACATATTAAAGCAGGTAAGAGTAACTGACTCCTACGTGTTGTTCCTCTTAAACATGACATAAAAATGTATCATATATGTAGATCTTACCTCGTCTTTTGCATGAAATACAAAGTTGTTTCCATCGTTCACCCTGTTGCAGAGAAAATCAATAGGGATTGTCAATTTTTATGTTATTTCATGCATTTTACAGCCACACATTTAATGAATAATAATATTACACTTGCTTAATATAGTTGATGCTTCTCTTTTAAATCTTTTAATAATAGCTTATAGGCATTAACTTCTTATTTCAATTGTAAAGACATATTACACTTTAAAATATTCAGTCAGTAAAACCACAAATTAAAATCACAGTCACTTTCAATAAAATCTGCCATAAAAATATGAATAATTCTTACTGAAGAATGAAGACATTTTTCTTCTTCTTGTATCCCATTGAAGGATCAAATGAGCAGGTACTAAGGTCAACGGAAGGTTCTCCGTTGTATGTTGTGTTGTGGTTCCTGGCATCCTTATAGAAGGTCAGCTTGCCCTCTTTCAGCACACAATATATGTTCACCCAGGACTTGCTGGAAAATCACAGTGACACATTACTCTCTATTTTTAAGATTAGGCTTAAAACTTTCATTTATGATAAGGCTTATAGTTAGATCCCTTAGTTATGCTGCAATAGGCCTAGGCTGCTGTGTGTGTGTGTGTGTGTGTGGGGGGGTCCCCACGATGAACTGAGTGTTTCTTCCTATTCACCTCTTTTTACTTTGTTTATACCCCACTGTGCATTTAGCTGCATTTACTCATTTGTTATTATTAATCTCTGGCTCTCTTCCACAGCATGTCTTTTGTCTTGTCTTTACCCTCAGCCCCAACTGGTCATGGCAGATGACTGCCCCTCCCTGAGATTTTCCTTCCCACCGTTGCCAAATGCTTGCTCATAGGGGATCGTTTTGATTGTTGGGCTTTCTCTGTAATTATTGTAGGGTCTTTACCTTACAATATAAGGTGACTTGAGGTGACTGTTTGTTGTGATTTGGCGCTATATAAATGAAATTGAATTGAACTGAATTACAGAGATCTTAACTGAAATGTAATACATCTCTGGAGGTAACTTGTACCAGTTCTAATCAGTGCTGTTTAATTAGTTTTATAGCATTTGTTTGAATCTGAGCAGAGAGTATAGAACTGTACACTTCAAAATTCATCCTGTTACTTCTATCAACAGTAACATCATCAATAAACACCAGTAGCCCAAATCCACTGGCAGCCATATGTGCTTATACTATAACGCCACTTGCTTCCACCAGGTTTGACAGATAATGTGTAATGCTTCAGATCATGAGCTGCTCCTCTCCTCCTCCATCTCCATCCCATCATGTTGGCACAAATAATTCCTTTCAGATGTGTGCAGACTGTTTTAGAAGTTTTCTGGCAGAGTCTAATCTTCCTACTCTTGAGTGTGAACGCTCTGTATTTCCATTCATGAAGATGACTCTTGATTCCACACTTTGACAGTGATACACCTACCTCCTCAAGACTGTTCCTAAAATGCCAATAAAACCTGTTTTATTTGTTATTATCTATCGTCCACCTGGTCCTTACTCAGAGTTTCTGTCTGATTTCTCAGACTTTTTATCTGATTTAGTGCTCAGTTCAGATAAAATCATTATAGTGGGTGATTTTAACATCCATGTAGATGCTGAAAATGACAGCCTCAACACTGCATTTAATCTATTATTAGATTCAATTGGCTTCTGTCAAAATGTAAAGGAGCCCACCCACCACTTTAATCATATTCTGGATCTTGTCCTGACATATGGCATTGAAACTGAAGACCTAACAGTATTCCCTGAAAGCCCCCTCCTGTCTGATCATTTCTTAGTAACATTTACATTTACTTTAATGGATTACACAGCAGTGGGGAAAAAGTTTTATTACAGTAGAAGTCTTTCTGAAAGTGCTGTAACTAAGTTTAAGGATCTAATTCCTTCATTATTATGCTCTTCAGTACCATGTGCCAACACAGTGCAGAGCAGCTACCTAAACTCTGCTCCCACTGAGGTAGATTATCTCATCGATAGTTTTACATCCTCACTGCGTACGACTTTGGATACTGTGGCTCCTTTGAAAAGGAAAGCCTCAAATCAGAAGTGCCTGACTCCGTGGTATAATTCACAAGGCGCAGGCTTAAAGCAGATAACCCGTAAGCTGGAGAGGGAATGGCGTCTCACTAAAGTAGAAGATACTCATTTAGCCTGGAAAAAGAGTTTGTTGCTCTATAAAAGAGCCCTCCATAAAGCTAGGACATCTTACTATTCATCATTAATTGAAGAAAATAAGAACAACCCCAGGTTTCTTTTCAGCACTCTAGCCAGGCTGACAAAGAGTCAGAGCTCTGTAGAGCCGAGTATTCCTTTCACTTTAACTAGTAATGACTTCATGAATTTCTTTAAAAATAAAATTTTAGACATTAGAGGAAAAATTATTCAAAACCATCTCCAAGATTTATCTTCATGTTCGGCTGCTTTCAGCACTGCTGGTATTTGTTTAGACTCTTTGGCTCCAGTTGATCTTTTGGAGTTAACTTCAATAGTTACTTCCTCCAAACCATCAACATGTTTATTAGATCCCATTCCTACTAGACTGTTCAAAGAAGTCTTTCCAATTATTGATGCCTCAATCTTAAATATGATCAATCTATCTTTATTAGGTGGCTATGTACCACAGGCCTTCAAGGTGGCAGTAATTAAACCGCTACTTAAAAAGCCATCACTTGACCCAGCTGTCTTAGCTAATTATAGGCCAATCTCCAACCTTCCTTTTCTCTCCAAAATCCTTGAAAGAGTAGTTGTAAAACAGCTAACTGATCATCTGCAGAGGAACGGTTTATTTGAAGAGTTTCAGTCAGGTTTCAGAATTCATCACAGTACAGAAACAGCATTAGTGAAGGTTACAAACGATCTTCTTACATCCTCTGACAGTGGACTCGTCTCTGTGCTTGTCCTGTTGGACCTCAGTGCAGCTTTTGATACTGTTGATCATAACATTTTATTACAGAGATTAGAGCATGCCATAGGTATTGAAGGTACTGCACTGCAGTGGTTTGAATCATATTTATCAAATAGACTCCAATTTGTTCATGTAAATGGGGAGTCGTCTTCACACACTAAGGTTAATTATGGAGTCCCACAGGGTTCTGTGCTAGGTCCAATTTTATTTACATTGTACATGCTTCCCTTAGGCAGTATTATTAGAAAGCATTGCGTCAATTTCCATTGTTATGCAGGTGATACTCAGCTTTATCTATCCATGAAGCCAGATGACACACATCAGTTAGTTAAACTGCAGGAATGTCTTAAAGACATAAAGGCCTGGATGACCTCTAATTTCCTGCTACTAAATTCAGATAAAACTCAAGTTCTTGTACTCGGCCCCACAAATCTTAGAAGCACAGTGTCAAACCAGATACTTACTCTGGATGGCATTACTTTGGCCTCCAGTAACACTGTGAGAAATCTTGGAGTCGTTTTTGACCAGGATATGTCCTTCAATGCACATATTAAACAGATATGTAGGACGGCTTTTTTACATCTGCGCAATATTTATAAAATTATAAACATCCTTTCTCAGATTGACGCTGAAAAGTTAATCCATGCATTTATTACTTCTAGGCTGGACTACTGTAATTCATTATTATCAGGCTGTCCTAAAAACTCCCTGAAAAGCCTTCAGCTGATCCAAAATGCTGCAGCTAGAGTACTGACAGGGACTAGAACGAGAGAGCATATTTCTCCCATATTGGCTTCTCTTCATTGGCTCCCTGTTAAATCTAGAATAGAATTTAAAATCCTTCTCCTAACATACAAGGTCTTGAATAATCAGGCCCCATCTTATCTCAAAGACCTCATAGTACCGTATCACCCCAATAGAGCACTTCGTTCTCAGACTGCTGGCTTACTTGTGGTTCCTAGGATACTTAAAAGTAGAATGGGAGGCAGAGCCTTCAGCTTTCAGGCCCCTCATCTGTGGAACCAGCTCCCAGCTTGGATTCGGGAGACAGACACCCTCTCTATTTTCAAAATTAGGCTTAAAACTTTCCTTTATGATCAAGCTTATAGTTAGGGCTGGATCAGACGACCCTGAACCACCCCTTAGTTATGCTGCTATAGGCCTAGGCTGCTGAGGGGGGTCCCATAATGCACTGTTTCTTCTCATTCACCTTTATTTACTTGTTTATACTTCACTCTGTATTTAATAATTATTATTAATCTCTGGCTCTCTTCCACAGCATGTCTTTTGTCCTGTCTCTCTCCACTCAGCCCCAACCGGTCGCAGCAGATGACTGCCCCTCCCTGAGCCTGGTTCTGCTGGAGGTTTCTTCCTGTTAAAAGGGAGTTTTTCCTTCCCACCGTCGCCAAGTGCTTGCTCATAGGGGGTCGTTTTGACTGTTGGGTTTTCTCTGTGTTATTGTAGGGTCTTTACCCACAATACAAAGCGCCTTGAGGTGACTGTTTGTTGTGATTTGGCGCTATATAAATAAAATTGAATTGAATTGAATTGAAAATGTTGCTATTTGTTGCTAGGTTTATTTGAGTTTTTCAAACTAATGACTGGCACCTTCTGTCTGTAATTCTTAAATGGTTAATCCAATACTGAAGTAATCTCCTTGAATAAAACCTGAAAGTCTGCAAAAAATCCCCTGTATTGGTTTGCAGAGGCAAAAATATTTAATTGTTTAAATACTGATGTACCTAACCGTACATGATGTCACTCTCTGTCATATCATGTATGCATAGTCATTTGATGACTGTAGAGGACTGATGAATTACTCTGTGTTCTTGCTTCAAAGTTCATGGCAGAACATGCTAACATTAGCCTAACCTCAAGAACAGACAGTGACAGTACGCTGTGGATATGCCCACTCTGAGTAAAGTTCATTTTTAATACAACACAAATCAGGCTGAACATGAATTACTCTGTGACCCTAGTTATAATAATTAAAGCAAATAATTGCTTAATCATTCTTTACCATTTTGCTCATGTGTTGTTTGTTAAGGAAAAAAAAAACATGCAAAAGGAACTATATTCTAAACTGTGATGTCTGTGATGGGTTTACCTGTTTGGGCTCCTCTGCTGAGCTTCAAGATCAGAGCTGGTGGCCTTTTTGCGGTAGAGGAAGCCTTCGTTGTGGGCAGTGTGTGACGGTGGCTGGGGTGTTGTTGGGGCTCCAGTTGCCGGGGCTGAGCGAGATCGTCGAGTCTCCTCAGGCTCTTTCGGACGGGGCCTCCTCCTTGGTTTGGGACGGTCTCGGGCGCGAGGACGTCCATCAAAACGGGTCACGGGTGCTGAGAGACTGCTAGGAGGTCGATAAGGCTCTCCCCGTGCCTGAGAAAGCCGATAACAAAAAACGAGAATATAACACCTCTATGTAATTCAAGATGAATTGACACCAAAACAGTGTGGCATATGTGAACTAACTCACATGTGCTGCCTCTCTCTCCTGGACCTGTTCTACAATCTCTGCCATGGTATTTCTCTTCTCCCTGGAGGGACAACAGACATGAGTCACCCACACTAGTTATGTAACTACAGAAATGATGAGGCTCATGCTGGACAGTGCTGATTGGGCAAACTTTAAAGCCAAATCTTGTAAAGATCATTTGAAATTCACTGTCATGCACACTATTCATTCTCATACCCTGAGCGTTTGTCAGAGCCCTCCTTAGCAGAGCCCTCCAGGTCACTTGAGTCCTGCCTCTGCAGCCTCTGCTTGCCACTGCCCTCCTGTTCACTAGATGACTGTCTCTCCAGGCGCCTCCGGAAACGCTCCTGCCGCACAATCAGTGGCAGCTCGTTTAGCCTTGCCTGGATTTCCTGTTCGCTGGAGGTCTGTCTGCCCAGCTTGTACTCCCGTTCTCTCCTCAGATGGTCCATCTGAGGGTCAGAGCGACTGCCACGGGGATCTCTCTGGAGACGGCCGTGGAGGAGCTCCAGCCCTGACTCTGGCCCCATCATGTCTGCCATTGGGATGTCCCCAAACTGTTCACGTTGCACTCTGCTGGCTTCTAGGAGGGGGTTTACAGCCTTGTGGATGTGGTTAATTCTAGGCTGCATGAAGTCAGCTTTCAGGTGCTGCCATGCATATGCCATTTTTGGGTCCATGATGCCACCACTCTGTGCCAGATATCCAGAACTACCCAGGCTTCCACTGCTGTAATGATTTTGTGCCAGATAGCCTGAGCTACCCAATCCACCGGTGCTCTGATAATTCTGTGCCAGGTATCCAGAACTCCCCATATTAGACTGCTGTGCCAAATACCCAGTGCTCCCCATATTGGGCTGTTGTGCCAAATATCCTGAACTCCCTAAATTTGGCTGTTGTCCCAAATATCCAGAACTCCCTATGTTTTGCGGCTGTGCCAAATATCCAGAACTGCCCATATTCTGTTGAGACAGAAATCCTGTGCTTCCCATACCTCCACTGCCTGGCTGCTGAGCTAGGTTACCTGAACTTCCTAATCTACCACTGCCCAGATGATTCTGCAACCCACCTATGCTCCCAGTTAGTCCAAAGTACCCAGAGCTTTCTATGCTACCAGCAGTTTGATGGTTTAAACCAAGATAGGTGGAGGTGTCTGCTCCACCACTCTGAGAGGTCAGTGCTGAGAAACCAGAGTCACTTCCACCTCCGGCTGCCTGGTGGTTCATCCCAAGGTAAGAGGTTCCTATTAACTTCCCACTGCTCTGCTGATCCAGTCCGTGGTAGCCTGATCCATTTATAACTGGGCTATAGCTGGCTAGCGTTGAAGACAATCTCTGGCTTGCAGAGGTGGCACCAAGATCCAAAGTGGTCTGTAAGGGTTTGGGTTCTATTTGTGCCTGTACTGTCTGTCTTAGGAAAGAAGAGGTAGTGCTGGTTGAGGGGACACTGGGAGTCAGGCAAGATAATGGGAACATCCTTCGACTGGAGAGGGGGGTCCTTTTCTCCTCCTCTTTTTCTTCTCAGCCTAAAGAGACAATTAACTACATAACTAATAGCACCAAATAAACCCAATTAAAATTACATTTGAAGTGATGGTCCCATAAAATGGAGGTAAAGCTAGCAATTAGGAATGATTTATTTCAACCATATGCTGTACTAAACACTAGGCAATGTAGCATGGAAGGCAGATTGGGTGCAGTGGGATAGGGTACACCACATGCACTTAATTTCATGAGAGATATTAAAGCCTGTAATGATGCAAACTCATGACAAGCGCCCATGCCTGCTAAGCAAACACAACATTCAGTCACTTTTTTTTTCTTGTAGCAGCATTAAACTGTGACTCCAACAAACCGATTAATCATTTATCTACAGTCAAGCTTACAGCAGAAAGCTGGCGGAGGGAGCTGAAGCGTTCTTTCCAGGTTACAGCAGCCTTGCGGAAGGCCTCGTGGCGGAGGATGAGCTGCTCAACCTCGTCAGTTTGGGCTCGGGCCTCTCCTCCCTCTTGCTGCTTGGTGGTGATCAGCGGCTCCTTGGCCTTCAGCCAGGCTTCCGCTTTTACCGTCTCCTGGGCAAACTGGAATCTTTCTTGCTCTGATGGTGACAGCAGACCAACTGCACAGTTACCAGTTCCTTTCAGATCATGCTTCAGTAGAGTCTGTTATAAAATTACGTGGGATTTTTTATACTTTAGATTACAGCTTGAATTTTAATCTGTTTGGTTAAGTTGTGCTCAGAGTGAACACAACTAGAAAAGAATGGTAAAATTCATACATGATTCATGATATATTAAATGCACAGCAGGATGAAGGGGAAAACATTTATAGTTTAAGTCCGTTTAACAGAGTGTTGTGTTAAACCCTACTTTTGCTCTTAAGTATTTGTCTTAGTAACTCTGTTTACTCACTGCGCTGCAACCTTTCGTGGTGTTTGTCCCATTTTTCAACAAGGTCCTTCTGCTTAGTCAGAAGACTGTCCAACTTCTCTTTTATCTGTGGTGACAGGCAGGTTGGTTTCATGACCACATATTGCTACATAAAGTAACTGCATGACCTTTCTGTGTTCTCATGTTAATTGTGTGAACAGTTTTTTTTAGCCAAACCTCCTCTGAAGCAGGGTTGCCTGCAGCAATCAGGATCTTGCCAAGATCAGCACACTGCTGTATGGTCTTGCTGCGGCCATCTATTTTGGCTTTCAGCTCCTGGTGTTGTCTCATCATCACCTCCAGAGCTGTCAAATCCCTGAGGGATACAGATCAAAGTATTCTGCTTAAATATAATGAATGTAAAGAAAACAAAATACTAAATGGAAAGGTGTAGGGCTGACCCTTTTAATCTAAACATATTCCAGTATTCCATATCTAACTGGATCTTATCTTTCATTAACAATTTTCTTGGCACTATCCCACAGTTGTTTTGTTTTTCTTTTCTCTGCAGTGTTTCTCACCTCTGGTTGACAGATCACATGCATTTTTCTCCACCTGTCTTCTTCTTCTTGTAGTCTTTTTTCCATATAAACTTTGATGCCCAAACTTTCTTTTACTTAGTCCACAGTGAGTGGCTCAGGTAAAACATATTCAGAATCTCCATTATTTTAGCCAGAGCCCTTTCTGTTTTGTTTTTTTAGGAACACTTTGAAAAGCTGTGCTTTTTCTGGCTTCCTCTGCCTTCTTGCCTTAGAGGTTCAGACTTATTGCAACATCATCCCCACTTTCTCTGCTAAACCTTGAGGTGAACATGGTTCCTTATATGGAGAAACAGGCCACACTCTCTGTGGATCAAGTGAAAAAAGTTTGGGCATCAAAGTACAAGAAGAAGAAGAAGAAGACAACAGGTGGAGAACTAGGAGCACATGATCTATGAGCAGGTGATAAGAAAAAAATCACTGCAAAAAAAAAAAAATCCAGATTCTAAAGCATCCATGGGATTTTGCTCTCACCACTGTGCAAATGTTAGTCAGTCAGAATAATCTGGAACCAACAGCCTTGTGCAAACACCATACAATTTGCATACTATCCGCATACTGCCCCACCCCATTTCACTATATAAGGAAAATCATTTACCTCCAGGTGAAGCAGAGAAAGTGGTGACAGTAAAGAGAAAATCTGACTGTGGAAAATTAAATAATAGTAAGAAGCCAGAAGAGCCACAGCTTTCCAAAGTGTTTCTACAGGAGTGATGACACTGAGGCTGAAATATCATTTTCCCCAGAGACACTCAGTGCGGCTCAAGTAAAAAAAAAAGAAAGAAAAAAGTTTGGGGCCAAAGTTAATATGCAAAAGATGAACAGACTACAAAAAAAGAAGAAAACAGGTGGAGGAGAAGGACCATGTGATCTGTCAGCCCCAGATCTCACTGGAATAAAAATAAAAAAAATCCAGATTCTCCAGCATCCTTGTCATAGTGCCAACAAATTATACTGTAAATGACGACTTCAGAAATGATTCAGCAAGAAGTAATTTTTAATGAAAGATAAGAATGTTTAAGATATGATGCGATGAGATACCGGATAATGAAATATGTTTAAATTAAAAAGGTTGAAGCCTACACATTTGAATTTAGTATTTTCTTTACATGCATTTTTAAATTTAAGTGTAACTCTGAGCATTTTGTGGCTCATTGTGTTTTGTGAACTGTATATAATGTCCAAGCGGCAATAAAAAAAAAGATAATTATTGCTATTGTTATTATAAGTAGCAGTGGTAGTGGTAGTATTTATTTTAAAGGCTTGCATTTAAATTCCTTGGTTTAATTACTTAGTTCATACGCACGGTCAGAGGTACTTCTCAGTTTATTCCCGAAGTACAAACAATTTCAGCTATGAAAATATCGATAAGTCATCGATTTGTGCGTGAAACCTTCGTACACACGATTTACACAATATTAGTAAATGAGACTGTCGCTGGTGCAGAGGCATAAAAAATGTTACTTGCATCCAGTTACGTTACATGTGCATATGTCTTGCCATCTTTTTGAGTCCCATGGTGTTGTATGTTCATGCATATGCTGATATGTGAACATCTGCTGAAAGATTTCAGGCTTAATGTGGAAACTATGTAAACTGCAAGTTGCACAGTTGTGCTGGTTGGGAACATAACAAATAAAGGTAGACATTAGAGTGTAACATTGAAACTAAAAAGTAAAAAAATAAAACAAACTGTATAACAGATGTCATATGAAATTAGGTCAGAGTAGCAAAGCAGCCTATTTCCACACCACACACAATAATATGCTGTCTACAAGGACCACACAAGACAACAGAGACTTTCAGCTTAACTGAACACAGACAAAAAAAAAGCAGTTTCTAAAGCTGTAATGCATCCTTTGCAAACTGTAATAAAGAAGAAGCATACCGTAACAAAGATATGGTACCTTACCTTGGCTCATCCCATCCTATCTGGCCCATGATTCCTTCCATCCACATTAGATTTTCACGGACCACTGAGAAGAACTGCACCTTATCAGTTACTGAAGTCACTTGGACACGACTGGCCTCACAAGAGCTCAGAAGCTCCTTCCACGCATCCATCACTTCCTGCTCTTTGACCATAATAGTCTCAGCCTTCTCACCAGCATAGATGGTCCTCAGCTGGGCAGCATTCTCCTGCAGCTGCCTCACCTGCACCAGGATATGTGTCAGACTGTTTGTTAGTAGTAATTAATAATAATAATAAAAAAAAAGGCTTTAGCCTTAGTTTTTGCTTTGTCTATTGCCTAATGTAGTTTTTGTCAAAAATAAGTTTGGTGAAATTTATATGAATGCATCCTGTTCCAAGAAGACTATGGACTAATTTACACTGACAGTGCATCACTTGCCTGTGCCACTAGAAGTTGAAGGGCATGCTCAAAAGAATGCATGAGTCTCTGCAGGGTGGCTGGATTGGTAATGTTGGCTTGGCACGCTCTCACCTCTGGCAGCTGCTTCATCTTCCCTGCGATCTGAGCCAAGACCTACAACACAGGACAGCGTTGTCATCGTGACAGCGTTGCTTTAAAAATAGAAGCTACATATCACACCCAGACAGTCTACCTGTGTAAAGTTGAGGAAGAACAGGGCACACCTGAATCGCTATCTGATATCTGATTTGACCGTACCTCTTTGCAGTCAGTGAAAAACTTGTGCAGCTGGTGTGATGCTGCCAGCATCTGTCTGCGGGTCTCCATCAGTTCCAGGAGGTCAGCCCATGACTCATTCAGTCCATCTTTCCACTCAGCAATAGTGGCTGCATCTGAGTGGCCGCAGTCTATCATCTCGTTCACCATTTTGTTCACTTGCTCCATGCGCTGCTGGCCAATACTGTTGGTTTCTGAGGCAAACTTGGTGAACCTCTCCTGAAGCACCTAGAATGTACATAAACCACATAACCCTACAGAGACTGCTCACACAATATGAGCTTATTCTCACACAGAAGTAATTGAATCAGCATATTAACTGTTTTTTGACACAGTGGATTCTTTCCAACCCAGAAAATTACAGAATGCTTTCTGCCTCCCTGAGCAATAGATTCTTCATCAAAGAGGTCTCAAATGCAACTCTTAGGAGAGTCAAGTGTACCTATCCCTGCAAAATCTATCCATCCATCCATCCATCCATCCATCCATTTCTTCAATTCAATTTTATTTGTATTGCACCAAATCACAGCAACAGTCAGCTAAAGGTGTTTTATATATATAAAAAAAGGAAAACACCCACAGTCAGAAATAAACTTATTAAACTCTTTAATTTGGCTGCAGTTTAAGGTGTATCAGTTAATGTCCAACCCTGGGAACATACCAGGTGCATGCCTGTGATGTCACATCCTTGACAGTTTTTTCCATCCTTTGTATGGCATCATATCACACCAGGAGCATTTTACTGAAGCATTCAGTCTGCGTGGGGATCTTTTATTTTGAAAATTGACCAGAGAGCCACTTTTGGGATTTGTATGAAATGCCCAGCCCAATTTGGTGGAAATGCATACATTGTCTTGAGTTTGTGCAATCATCCATGTTTAAACACAGTGTAGCCATCGTACCTATCGTATTCCCAGGGTATGTCTATCTCCTATCCGGTCTTTAAGTCCGATGTCATTTCCGGGTCCAAATCCTAAATAAACAGCAATGGCATAACCAATGACTGTTCACTATTAAAGATGACTGTAACATACCTTATCAACTGCAGCCATTTCCGCTTCTCTTTCTCATCTGTAAAATCACAGCTGAGTGTTTTTTTTCAAGTTGGATCGGTTAAAACAACCAGGAACACAGCATTGCGGCATATTGATCACGTGACAGTTTGGACCCGGAAATGGAATTCTACGTCATTACTTAACAACCTGATAGAATTATCTACAAAGAAGACATATATATTTTAACCCCCTGTACAGATCTTGTGTGGCAAAATGTATCAGAGATTTTTTTTCTTTTTTTTGTAGAAACAGCCATTCCACCATATAACTTGCAAAGAGCACTTCAAACAAAAACTGAAGTTTATCTACTCAACTACTTTAGGACTTTATGTATATTTGTCTTGTTTCTACAATTAATAACCTTTACAATCTCATGTTAAAATGACAGGAAAATGATTTGGTTTAATTATCAACTTTTTGGATGTGAATAATGTCAAGCAACTACAGAACCATTGTTCAAAGTTTGGACTCTCAAATGACTGAGCCTGGAACTCTTTAATAGTTCCTGTGATTACAGCAGAACAGAT
Source organism: Pterophyllum scalare (assembly GCA_024447675.2). NCBI lineage: Eukaryota > Metazoa > Chordata > Actinopteri > Cichliformes > Cichlidae > Pterophyllum > Pterophyllum scalare. The sequence continues at coordinate 20,052 of JAMQGT020014803.1, read as the reverse complement.
ACTAAAACCGTGTTGATATACTGACCGTGACATCCTCGAGGTCCTGGCCCAGCTCAGTGGAACTGGCCACTGTCTCACGCTCAGTGATCCACTTCTCCAACTCCTCTACCTCCTTATTGAGCTGGTAGAGCCAGTACTGCTGCTCCAGCTTGGTCTTTCTGTGTTCCACCATGTCCTTCAGAGACACATAAAGCCTGTCTATGTGGGACTGCTGCTTGGTGATCTGCTCACTGTTGAAAGTTGAGAAAAAAACAAACAAACAAAGGAATACAGCTTAAGCAGAACAATTACTGTCAAATAGCAGTAGTTAGAAGGTGCAAACTCAGAAATTTAGGATAAGCTGCAGGTGTAGCACACCTGTCTGGGTGTCCCAGTTCCAGTAGACGCTGGCATTGCTGGGATAACATGCCTACTGTCTCTGCATATGTCTCCACTGTTTGCTCCAGAGCCAGGTGAGTCTTCAACAGCTGCAATGTGCTCGCTTCATCCTGAAAAATATCAGGATAACATCATGGTAAAGCCTCCCCAAGTTCACTTTGATGATGACTTATGCCTGCAGAGAGCTGTATGAATGTCAGAGCAGAACATACTGTGCCTTTTTCTTCACTGATCAGATTGAGCTTCTGCCCTGACAGCCAGGATTCCACTTTAGCTGCCTCACTGTAGTACTGCTGAGCCTGTAGTGCAGCATCCAGCAAGACGGATCTCCTCTCCGTTTCCAACTGCAACACCTCCCAAAGCTGGCGTACATGTCCTGCTCCCTCACGCACAAATTCCACCTCAGGCGTTCTCAGTGAAGCAATGATTCCTGCTCGGTCAAGAACCTCCTCAACACGAGCCCGCCGCCCTGTCAGCTCCCTCTGGAGTGCCTACATAACCAATGAGAGGAACGTTCTCAGACTGAGCGGAGTTAGATTACATTTCAGCAACCATGGCCAAAAGTCATCATTGACGCTTACCTGATTCCTTTTAATATGCTGATGTATGCTCTGGAGGTTATTTCCATAATCCTTACAGGTGGACAAGGGAAGCCTCTCCTGAATCCACAGCTGTCAAAGAAACCACAGCTGGATTATTACATATTTCAGAAGGCATGTTTATACAATCATACAGGATTAAATATGGAAGCTGTGGCATCGACATGACATATTCACTCTTCTCGATTATGATTCTGAAAATCAGTCATGTGTAATAACTGTGTAACATCCATAATAAGACATTTTACAAGCAGTGGCTAAATTTAAGAAGAAATATATAAAACAAGAAAAAGAGGGACTCAGTGACTCACTATTTCATCCTCCAGGTCCTGGGCGACTTGGTGCATCTCTTTGGAAGCCAGCAGGATGCGGCGTCTCTCCTTCAGGGGCTCAATGAGGCGGACGATACGGGTCTCCACTTCGCCTGACTGCTCACCGCCCTCCTTGTCACCTGCCATCAGCCCTCGCTGGGGTAGGCAGAAACCCTGCAAGCTTCCCAGATCGCCCACATCCTTATAAAAGTCCCCTATCTGAGACTCCATAGCCTTCACCGGAAAGAGAAAAGGAAAGGTCATGTTACAGCCACCTGAAAGATGGACAAACACAGCACATCAGCTGTTTCCCTATCAGAACATTTCAGGGTTATGTAATGGGTTGCCTCCCTTTAAGAAAAAACAAAAGAAAACTCAATTTTTTAATGCAATTGAACCCCATGTATGAGGACATGCTGCTACAGAGGCCACTGTGGACACATGTCAGAGCAGGGCAAAATGAAAATAAATACATAAAATACAATTGACTAAACTACACAGTTTGTTAAAAGCATTAAATATATAAAGGCAGATCAGAGCTCAGGTGCTGTAGAGGGCAGAATGATCCTCTTGGCTGGAATTTTTAAAAAAGCGTTGTTTTCCTTATCTGACACACACACACACACACACACACACGCACGCACGCACGCACGCACGCACGCACGCACGCACGCACGCACGCACGCACGCACGCACGCACGCACGCACGCACGCACACGTCCCCCAGGTGCTTGTATACATGCCTGACAACATCAGGGCATGCTCCTAATGTGACGATGGATGGTATCCTGGGGGATCTCCTCCCAGATCTGGACCAGAGCATCACTGAGCTCCTGGACAGTGGTGCAACCTGGCAACATCAGATGGACCGAAACATAATTTTCTATCAGGTCAGGCGTGTGTGGCGGCCAGTCAGTGCTATCAATTCTTTCATCTTCCAGGAACTGCCTATATACTCTTGCTACATGAGGCTGGGCATTGTCGTGGATCAGGAGGAACCCAGGACCCACTACACCAGCATAGGGTCTGGCAGTGGGTCCAAGGATTTCATCCTGATACCTAATGGCAGTCAGGTTCCCATTGCCTAGCCTGTAGAGGTCTGTGTGTCCCTCCATGGATATGCCTCCCCAGACAATCACTGACCCACCACCAAACCGGTCATGCTGAATGATGTTACAGGAAGCATAACATTCTCCACGGCTTCTCCAGATCCTTTCTTGTCATGAGGTTCATGAGGTCAGGACTGCAGGAAGGCCGTTCCATCCTCTCCACTCCCAAATTCTGTAGGTAGTCTCTGATAAATCCCGCTCTGTGGGGGCAAAAGTTGCCATATTGGAGGACAGATTCAGTCCCAGACTGTGAATATATGGGATTGCCACCATTTGCAGAATCTCATTTCGATATCTCTCTGCACTGAGATTGCCTCCAATGGTTACAGGTCTTAATGTCAGCACCTGGGGTACCAGAAACTCAAAATAAGAGTCAATAGCAGAATAAGCTATTTGGCATTGGCAGAGAAGATTTGGCAAGTTTTTCATAACCCACATACTCAACTCTGCTGCTCAAACCACAAATGCATTTTCCTTACAAATGTGGCTCCATTTAAGGGGAAATAAACTAGTTTTCAGAGTGGATAAGATTTATTGCCAAAAAGCTTTGCTACAACAAAGAAATAATTGACCAAACACAAGTTTCCTTACTTTTTATGCTAAGTTTAGAAGGGGGACAAAGTTAAAACTGCTTGTTTCAGACAGGATGAACTGAGGAGCTACACCAAGGCCCAGAATAAAATAAATAAGGATTATTTTGAATGGTGAAGAAGCAGTATTCTAGTGGAGTCCAAGAAAAAAACATAGAGCTGGAAATGAGTAAAATTGCCCCCTTTAAGTCTAATTTTGAGGTACTTGTAGTTCATCATTTGTTTTACGCATTAACACCTCTCTCTTAGATATTTTGGAAGTAAATCCTTCTATACATTCTATATTTGTATATCTTGATCTTTATCAGATTATGTCTTGATCTTTACCAGAAGATTCAAGATCCAACAGAAGAGTGAAACTAAGATACAAAAAAAAAAAAGAAAATCTCACCTTGGTATGGGGTTTTGAAATGTTTCATCAACACAGAAAAATGTTACAGTTTAAGCCAAACTGTACAAGAAAGTTTGCACACACTTCAGTGCAAATATGGAGCTATGCAGGACAATATGCAAGGCAAGGTGGAGAAACCAGTTGGTGGTGTTAACTAATTTAATAATTGCCAAATTGCTGAATTTTGAATTTAATTTTATGTAGCACTGGTTAAAGAGAGATCGTCAGATGTAGGGGAGCCTTCACACTTGCCTGGAATTTCTGGAGCTGTTCATTGAAGGTTGGCAGATGGTGCACCTGTTCCAACTGTGGGGGTTGCCGCTCTAGGTGTGAGAGCTGGTTGTCGAGGTCTGAGTAGCTCTTCACTGCCGGCTCGGGTTTGTTGTTTTCAAAGAGCTGGCGGGCCTTGGCCTTGGTCGTGGTCTCCAGGTCAGACCAACACTCCCTGATCTCCTCCAGTTTCTGCTGCACCACTGAACGTAGCTCAGGCTTCTCCTGGATCAGCTCCTGACCTTCCTGGAGAGAGAAAATGTGCATGATAGGACCAGTTATTAAAGCACAGCATAAGACAGTTCTGACTGTCTTATGCTGTGTGTTATTAATAAAATTACATTATGTGTGGGACTGTCATTTCCTGGCTGAGTGATTTTGTTGCTTCTAACTTGTACACTCCTTTAATGCCAGGTTTTGCTTCAAGGGAAGGCTCCTATGGATTGAAGTGATCGCCTTGCTACCAGAATTCTATAAGTTGTACACTGCACACAACTATCCACAATCTTAGATTTCAACCACACAGAAAATCTGTTTTAAAATCAACATCAATTATAAATCAACTTTGTTTCCCAAAGAATTATTTTTCATCAACCTTTTATTGATTTGTCTTTACCAAATGAAAATCTATGTAGAACAAACATGCCACACTAAACCACAAACCTAGAGATCCATTTTCAAGACTGCATGCATTCCAGCATTTGAGGAAGGAGCTGGGAGAACAACAGATAGAAAGTGAGTGTCTAAATTTGGTTTTGTCCCCAAAATAGCTCTGCATGACAGAGCTCCATGCCAAGGCTGCAGCCCCCTGCTTGCAGTAAGGCAGGTGTATGGAGAAAAGTTTGGCCTCGGGCTGACCTAAAAATGGTTCATGGTAAGGCTGATAAACCCGTGTTCTGTCCTTCACTCATGCTCCTCTGCTGCTCTTCTCTCCCCCAAATCTTTGGACTCTGTTTATGACATAATCTGGGTGAGGTGATTCAATGAGATCAAAGCTTGTGGTGTTTTCCTTTATGTTAATTCTTCCCTAGAATAGATAATTACAAGTCTCCTACCACAGCCAGACTTAGGGGAGTAGGAGGTGTTTTCCATCTTTGACAAAATAGTCCTTCATGATTTGAAGCCCCAGAAAATGTTGCACCTTTTAAGGAAACATCCTTTTCTGGTTCACTCTGGATGATGTATTTCCTTTTTACTGAGGTCGTATTCTAACATCAAGCACACATATGGCGGATAGCATCTTCTAAATCCTGCTTCTCTCCTTTATCTTTTACAGAGTCGGACCTATATCCTATGGCTTTCATAATGCAGTGCTGCATTCCTTCTCTTGGCACAGTCTGCTAAACTGCTGCTAGCGCTCACTCTCTCACATCCCTTACTCTCCCTCTCATAATGCAGAGCCAGCAGAAAGCAGGTCTCTCTCTTCTCTCTCTCTCTCTTCTCTTGGCTTTACTGACACACAGAGCGAGGCAGAAGGAGAAGAAATCAGAGAGGGGGTGGACAAAGGAGATGAGAAAAAGCAGACTAAAGGAAGAAGGGAATCAAGAAGAGAAAGAATCAAAGGTTTATGGAAGAGGAATGAGTGTTGGGATGTGCTTCAGCCTGGGCACAGTTGGATACAAAGGGTATCTGTGAAGGAAATTTTTGGAGGCAGGCATGGCTGATATAGTGCAATATTTTCATGGCTACCACAAATAAATCGTGCTATTATGGCAGTGTTGTGTTGCCAAAATCTGCAGGCTTTCATTTAATGCTGATGCAGTAGAGTCACATAGTAGGTGGGAGCTTGTTTCATAATACAAATAACAGTGTATTCATACCTGAAGTACAGTCATGTATGATAGGGGTGAATACACTGCTGGATTATAGTCTAAGTTGCACTCTGCATATGATCTACTACAACTTAAACTATTATCTGCCTTAGCAGTAATGAATCTGTAAAAAGAAAACATTTGTGTTACAATTACACATCATTCAGTTTAATACTCCACTTAGTATGCACCCATGAACTTGGAGCACTTTAAGCACTGTGCTATCAAAACAGAAATGTACTGGCTAAAAACATCTTGACCTTGCCTCTTTTTTTTTCATAATGTGATTTAAGACCCAGATTCAGATTCCTTAAATACCAGAATGGGCCTCTCTGTATCCTACAACATAGGACTATTAAAGGCTGAAATCTTTTTGTCATAAATATTATTTTATTATTATTATTTTAAAATGTGATAAAGAAAAAATAGAGGTGTAGATGTACACAGTTGTTGCTACAGTATAGTCTGTGCTCCTGTTCACATGCTAAAGAAAAGCAACAGGAGCACCTCGACTGTGACATTTTCCATGAGTTGTCAAGTTCTGTAAAACAGGCTCTGTGAGACTGGACGAAGCACATGCAAGAGCATACTGGTGTGTGAAATGTCCCTTACTAGGATGAGTAGTTTTATTAAGGTTTTTTGCAGACAAAACTGTATGCATGTGAGACATGTATACATAAATTATTTATGTCCAGCCTTTGATGTGGTACAAGAGACCTGTTATCATGTATGGTTTGAAGACAAAGGCATTAACAAAAAGACAGGAGGCAGAGCTGGAGATGCTACAGTTTTCATTGGGAGTGACCAGGATGGACAGAATTAGAAATGGGTACATCAGAGGGTCAGCTGAGATCAAGCAGCTTGGAGACAAAGTTAGAGAAGAAAGGCTAAGATGGTATGGGAATGTGCAGTGAGAGGAAAACTGATATATTAGACAAAGGATGTTGAATATGGAGCTGTGAGGCAGGAGGAAAAGAGAAAGATCTCAAAGGAGGTTCATGGATGTAATAAAGGCGGGCATGCAGAGGGTTGGTGTGACAGAGGAGGAAGCTGGGGATAGGTTGAGATCGAGGCATAATGTTATGGCAGCTGAAAGAAGAAGCAGTAGTAGTAGAAGAAGAAGCCCTTAATGTGAGTTTCATGTTCTACTGCTGCCCTTTGTAAAATTGAGCTTGATACCCTAAAATAAGTAAATAAATTAAAAAAAAGTGAAAAACAAAATGTGTAATCTGAAGGTGTAGTGAATTGGATGGTTACTTGGATATAGGAAGTAGCAATGTTATCATATATAGAAACCTTGCTAGAGAATGCAATATGAAGAATGCATGAGTTAATCTATACTGTGAATATTTGTGTTTGCAAAGATATACAGACCAATGTGTAATAATGTGTCACAGGTAATTTCCAAACATTGGGAAAAGATGATTATGTCTTCCTGTAGAGGCCCAGAGTGCATATATAGAACATGTGTCTCCACACAGCCTACAAAGGTGTATAATAAGAACTCTGATCCCAGTGGTCGGTTTGCATGTGCAAAAGAGTCCTTAGACTTACTAACACAGAGCAGTCTTAGAAACTAGTGTAAGTAAATTTGATAGATGTAATAAAAAGCCAGGTTACTGTGTTAGCCAGATATGTTGAACCTATAGTCAGAGTTTTCTTTGTCACAAATATGCTTTCTTTTAATCTGGCAAGATGCCCATAGTAACTTGTGCTGAACACACGAGCTAGTCTGAAGCAGGTTATGTTCAGAGTTTCCATCTTTTTCTCTGCTAAAGGAAATATGGTTCATAGACTCAACCTGGGAAGAAAGCCATGCCGTAAAGTTACAACAGTGCAAACTTTACACTTTGCACTGGAAAAGTTTCATGTATTCAGCTAGTGGTGCAGATTTATTTATTTTTTATATATACTGTATGGCATTAATCTGCTGCCTGTAGTGAAGCTAACTAGTCTATTTGTAGGCTACTTGTGACCAAGAACACACATAAAACTGATTTCACCTAAATCTGTCAACAGCAAAGTGATTTCCACATCTCCTTCATTGTGCCTCAGGAAATGCCAGAGATGAATGCACTGAGAAGACCTTAATGTCTAAATATGTTTAAAGATTCAGAGCTCTAACAGGCTGGTGAGTCCTGAGAGTGCAGAGCAGCAAAAATAAATACATTAACTCAAGATTTCTGAAGATTAATGATTTTTTCTAGCATTATTCTCTTGATGTATTTTCAGCAACAAAACACCTTATTGTCTTTTGCCATTTTATTTTTTATGTTCTTTATTTAACTTTATCATTCATTTCTCTAATGACAGCATCCAATCTGTCAGTTTTGTACAAAGGAAGAATGAGACGATGCATCAAACACGTGCTTTTACATCAGCATGAACAGATCCTGAGGCAGCGAGCCTGGGTTAATAGCATGGTTGACACATGAAATGGAAACACATCATCTGTGACTGGTTTTGTGAAGCCAGCTAAAGCAAAGAAAGCCTGGCTTCATAGCACACCTCTCTGCTCTGGAGGAGTTTTGGTTTTAGAACAGCCTCTGTTAACCTCATTTTCACTACTTCTTCTGAAGATAATTTGCTCTTAAAAGGACATACACTCCTGATCAAAATCTTAAGACCAGTTAAAAAATTGCAAGAATTTGCATTTTGCACTATTGGATCTTAAGAAGGTTCTAAGTAGAACTACTTTTGAGATTAATCTTAAGACTTTCCTTTGTGATAAAGCTCACAGTTAGGCTGAATCAGGTGACCCTGAACCATCCCTTAGTTATGCTGCAATAGGCCTAGGCTGCTGGGGGTTTCCATGATGCACTGAGTATTTTGTCTTCACTCACCTCATTTCACTGTCTGTGTTTAAACACCACTCTGAATTTAATCATTAGTTATTTATCTCGTCCATAGTGGGTCTTTTGTCCTGTCTCCTTCATCTCGCCCCCAACTGGTCACAGCAGATGACTGTCCCTCCCTGAGCCTGGTTCTACTGGAGGTTTCTTCCTATTAAAAGGGAGGTTTTTTTGTTCCACTTTTGCCAGTGGTTGCTCATAGGAGGTCATTTGATTGTTGGAGTTTTTTTTACCTTACAATGTAAAGCACCTTGAGGTGACTGTTGTTGTGATTTGGCAGTACAGAAATAAATTGAATCACTGAATCAAAGAGTTAAAGAAATTATGAAATTGAGTCCATTTTGCTTGACAATGTCAAGCAAAGTCTCTACTTAACTTTTCTTAACTAAAAAATAATAGCCAATGCATGATGAATAGTAGCTTATCCCTTCACGGTGAAATAAAGTTTCTGATGTCAGAAGTAGTTTTTTGCTTCACCACTTATCATTAAGAACTATTTTAGAAAATTACTTTGTCCTTGAAAAGCAAAAACAACAAAAACAGTTTGAGGAAGTGCTTGTAGTGCCACAGACTGGGTATAGACACTATTGGTAATTCTGATTTGGCATACAAATGAAAACACAGATGCAACTTAACAGCAATCTGAGCAATCCATGTTAGTGTGATAGTGGGAAAGCATGAGCAGTCTAAAGAGTTCAAACCTAAAGCAGGCAAATGAAATTCATCCATCACTCATTTTATCCCTTATATTGTTGGGTTTTCTAATGTGATATGTTAAAATGTCTGAAGAAGGCCCAGTGAGGGAGCACAATTTATTAGTTTGGTGGACTGGGATTTGCTATTTTTTTGCTTGCTTGCTTGGTTTTTAATCTGAACGGTTAAAAAAGTCAGCAGCTAATTATGGAAATATATTCTTTATATCCACTCAGCCCCAACCGGTTGCAGCAGATGACTGCCCCTCCCTGAGCCTGGTTCTGCTGGAGGTTTCGTCCTGTTAAAAGGGAGTTTTTCCTTCCCACCGTCGCCAAGTGCTTGCTCATAGGGGGTTGTTTTGACTGTTGGGTTTTCTCTGTGTTATTGTAGGGTCTTTACCCACAATACAAAGCGCCTTGAGGCGACTGTTTGTTGTGATTTGGCGCTATATAAATAAAATTGAATTGAATTATCAGTGTCAACTGTGTGTGATGTTATATACATAAATGAAAAACAGAGATCCACATTTATCTCACTTTACTGCAAAAATGTGCTGGGTACCAGCCTCAAGCAAAGCAGAGATAACCAATTCTTAAGGTATCCATTTTTAGTTAAGTAATTTGTGTCAGTTCAGTGATCTGTGTTCTCCAGCTAGTCACTTCCACAGTGTGTGTTTACAATCCACTGACCCCTGAGCTCATGGAAAGGCATGGCACAAGGTCAGCTGGGACTCATCCCACTGTAAAAGAGAAACACCCACAGTTCCTCCACATATAAGAGCCGGCATGGAGCCGTGTGGCTGGTGTCATGTGGTGATTAAGTAATGTGAGAGAACAGAGGTAAGGGGCTGAGACGGGAACCCTTCCAAAAGGATGCAGAGTTCTCTGGTCATGGCAGGGCTCAGCATCATCTTTTCTCTGTGTCTCTCAGGTAATGACAGTGATAGCACTGGGGTAGATTAAGATATGTCTCTTTAACTGTCACACTGGAACACATAGGAAATCATGCCAGTTAGCAGTCTTTATGGAGGAGCCATCTTCTGCACGCTGTCAGTCCTTTCAGTTTCTCTGCTGTTTGGCATGAAATGTTACCCAAATGTATTGATTTGGAAGTGAAGCAATATCTTGTTTCATTCAGTTTTCATTTAAAGCTGAGATGTCATTCCAGGTAGAAGGCCTCTCCATGTCTCTTTGAGTGGAGTTGCATGATAAGAACCAAGCCGCAATCTACAGGGTTAATATACAGTATATAAAACCAAGACAGAAGTGCCATAAATTGCAGTTCTCCAAATGACCACTTGAGGCTGGCTCCAAAGGTGAGTCATCCCCCTTAGACTCCCATGATAAAAATGCTCAGCTTTATAGCAGAAATAAGTTTCAAAGTAATAAGGCCAAAACATTTTGAGCTATGACTGCTTTGTGTATGCCTTTCATCCAAATATGGTCCCTTGTTGGCTGCAACAGAAATAAGATGGCAACAGCCAAAATGCTAAAATTAAGACTTCAAAAAGGGACTTTGTAAACCAGTGGGTGTGTCACAGTAGCTGTGTCCATCCGTTATATAAAGTATGTTGGCAGAACATCAAGTGTATTCCTTCATTCAGATTTAACTGTTTACTATCCCAGTGGTGGAAAAAGCATATAATTTAACTGCAATGTAAATGGTGCAAAGATGGTCTAGGATTTTACTGTATGTTGTAACTGTCCCACTTTGTATTCTACCTCTCAGCTTCTACACTGCAAACCAGCTCATAAAGGCATAAATAAAAATTTATAATATTGCAATGGCAGGTCCTAGGACATGTCCAGGCTAATCTTTGTACCTGCATTGGTGCTTTTTTCAACACAATATTTGTTCTCTGGTTCTGTAATACTGAAGTATCTACAGTGTAGCTGCCAGATAACATTACAGTAATAAATAATACAGTTGCACACAGAAGGATCTGAAATTGATTAAAAGCCTTTAGTCATGGACTACTATACAATGTATATTTCAGTGAATTATAGTCATAAAACAGACACTTATGTGAACCAGGTATCCTGAAATATGACAGATTTTTTCTATCTATCTATCTATCTATCTATCTATCTATCTATCTATCTATCTATCTATCTATCTATCTATCTATCTATCTATCATCATCATCATCATCTCATCTGTCTATCTCTCTCTCTATATATATATATACACACACACACACACACACACACACACACACACACACACACACACACACACACACATACACACTATATATATATATATATATATATATATATATATATATATATATATATATATATATATATCCATTTATACCTTTCTCAAATACTTTTGACCTGTCCAAGATGAAAGGTAAGCTGTGAATTGGGGTTGAACAAATACATTATTGACTTTTAAATATCAAAAGCAAAGCAGTCTAAAATATGTAGTAGTCCTGAGAACAAATTTTTTTGTTAACCAACAGTGTAAAACAGAAAGATGTTCAGGTTACAATGATGTAAAAAAAGAAAAAGAAAAAAGGTGTTTGCATTATAGATGCTGGAGCCATTTAATATTAGCTAGAAAAACTGACAACCCCAATAATTCATGATTGAATATATAGTGTAGAGGGCAAAACAGATCTGGCTTATAATCTAGAGTTAAACTGATATATTTAAAATAAAGAAATGCCACAATGAGTGCTATAGTGTACTCATAATGGCTGTGTCTGTTTGGCTACATGAAGCCTTTTACAGTGCCATTTGAGTTATGCTGCTATGTTTGATCATTAATTGCCTCTGTCCTTTTGTAAATACATCTCAGGTGTTCTAATGAATTTGATGACATTATTATTATTATTATTACAGTAGTACACTGCTCACCTGGAAATATTAGAATAAATAATGCCCTGCACTACTAGACTACAGTAAATAACCCTGTTGAGAACCTAAGTGAATGTGACTGCTTGGATTACTAAAACCATCCCTGGGAACAAGAAGGTGTCCACAACAAAGACAACATAAACAGCATCTCAGAGTTTAAGTACTACCAAATACAATCTTAGTTATTTTGTATCATTAATGAACAAAGCCAAGGTGTCTGTGTCATTCTGGGGGTCTATACTACAGCACAATGAACCTTAAAATGCAATGAGGATTTCCTCATACCACTGCCACCCTATGACTAAGTAGTAATTCAGTATGTCCAGCAAAAAAGGTCATTCAATAAAAATGAATAATTAAGACAAATTGAATGTAAACAAATTATCTCAGGATAGGATGGAGAGGTAACGTTTAAGTCTGCTAAACATCAGCAACAAAGTCGTTTTTCTAAATGCTTCTCTCTGATAAAGGTGAAAATATTCACATACAGAAAATAGAAGTCGGTATATGACGTCATTGCCTAATTTGCATAATTGGTCATTTGCATTTAGTTGCAATCGAGGCTGTAGGAGAGAGGAAAAACATCTTTGGAGAGACAAATAGTGTACAAAAAACACCAGAAATATGTTTAGAACTACAAATAAACTTTATGAAATAACTTTAATGATTTGCCAAGACCCACATTACATAGATCAATTTTGTCCTGTATTGTTTAATGAAAATCAAATTTGACGAAAACACTGTGGGGTGAGAATGCTAGCTACGTTCAACCCTCCTCCTTTAACTGGGCCACTGTTGGCAACCCAGGCTACTGCAGGTGGCAGTTCTCACGAGGTTAGTGACAGAATTCAGTTTGGAGCGGCAGGAATACTTTTTCAAAATTATTAAATTAAAATACGGGAAATTTACGGGAAAATAATAATACGGGAGGGCGGCGGGACAGAGGGGTAAAATACGGGAGTTTCCTGGCCAAACGGGATACTTGACAGGTATGCATTTTAAGCTAAATGTAAAAGCTGATAGCTAAATAGTGCCATCTCATAATTATGTGATTCATAATCCGATTAGTCGACTAATCGTTTCAATAGTCGATGACTAATCGACTATCAAAATAGTCATTAGTTGCAGCCCTAGTAGAAGCCACTCATTTGCTTCTTCTTTTCAAGTTTAGGTATGGGCATCAAATAGTCAAAGACATTGCTGCCAGAACACTCATTACACAATAAATGATAACATGCTGAAAGTTTTTGTATCCAAGGAAATGATCTGCTCATTAATCTGCCTAAGTTTCAGAATAAGGAAAATAATAATTATTAAAGTACTTAAAATGGAGGAATTGTAAGACTGCAGCTGTAAAAATAGTTTCTGGCTGACATTTTGCTAACATTCATATGATGCTTGAGGGAGAAAGGCAAAGTAATACTTCCTGTTTTAACCAGCTCACAGTTTTTTAAGGATGCCATCAATCTGAATGCATTACACACTACTACACATGCACAGTGCATATGGAGTCAGAATAAATCAAATAAGTATCAAATGAAAGCATACTAGGCTCATTTCAATGAGCTATTAGCAGATATAGAGTCTCTGACTACTTTACATGCCTGGAGCCCATCTGAGCTTCACTGAGGCTGAGGGCATGGAAAACATTATGCATGGACGGGATGTTGCTCTGTCAGGACATCAAAGCATTATGGGAAAGCAAAGCCAAAAAAAAAAAAGCAAACCTGAGAATGTTTTTATGATGTGAACTGATCAAATATCACCTGTGTCAGATAACATTTGTACAAACAAGGAAATTACAGTGTGCACTTCCTGCGTCTGGCCATAACTGCTGCAAAGGGTTACATGATGTCCTCTGTATGATTCACTGTAACCTCCATAACTGAGGAGTGAAATTCAGATTAGTCGAACCTCAGCACCGAAAGGCAAAAGAACCAAAGGGATCACACAACCTGTTAATCTGAAAACGGCACAGCCACCATGTAACCTTGACGGTGTAATTCAGGATGTTCCCAAGCTGAGTGATAACATCTCACCCACTTTCACCTATTCGATTGCACTGCCACCACACCACACCCACCATCAACACTGCTTCTCTGTCACGTGCTCTCTTTGGCTGACCTGCTCTGCCTCTTTGACCTCCCCATCCCTCCCCCACTTTTCCATAAACATCCCTTGATCACCTCCACTCACCTGTTCTATCTTGGCCAGCCATTCTTTATTGCGGGCCAGTTCTGCCATAAAGGCCTGGTGCTTCAGCCACTTCCTGTGTAGCTTTTGAGCTTCATCCCGCGCCGTGTCTCGGGCCATAAGCATCTTCTCTTCCACCCGCTGTCCCAATCACTCAACTAGAGGAGACAAAAATAGCCACTATCAGGAGCCCAACACTCGAGCCAGCCCTTCTTTCCCCCTTTTCCACAGGACGTCCTGCCTACCTCCTCTACGCAAGAGCCACCCGCTCTGCTCTGCAGGGGCCTAGGTACCTGTGCTGTCACCACCCACCCCAGCCCCCACCAGGCACACTTTTCTGGGGAAAAAATCAAGATAAGCACCTCAGCAGCAATGGTAGCAAATGGAAACACTCAAGCCCTTCCTTCGGGTTGCCCCTGGGTCCTCATGCCCTACCGATTCATGGTGTTGCGGTCCTGATGCTGCAGTGCCTGCTAGCCAGTCTCAGAGATGGCAAAAACAGCCAGCTAAAAAAGAGGGAATGCGCCAATTACAACACTGGTAAAGAATGGCACACACATCCAAAATTCCTTGCGGGTTGTTGGTTATCTTCTAGTTCCAAATGTCAGTTAAAATCCAGCCATCAGTAATGTGTGTGTAGCATAGCAGAATCCTTCAGCCAGGGCAAAACCTGACCATCCACTGCTCACCAGTCTCGGTCAATCTGTAGTCCTGTCCAATGATGCTGTAGACAGGAGGAGGAGGAAGAGTCGGAGTGGGAGGAGCAGGGTGAATGGGATGCAGAGGCAGTGCAGAGGAGGCCTGATAACATAAGGTGTCCGCTCTTGAAATGCATCATTCCCACCGCTGCAAAGATCCACACGCAGGCTGGTGTGAGATAGTACACTATTTTCTCTCCTCAGTTCCTCTTCCTCAAGTCCCTGAACAGCTCAGCCGTGGTTGGTGCATGCTGCTGCAGTCCGTGCCTCTTAGATACGCTCCTGTGTGTGTGCGTGCTTGTGTGAATGAGTGTGTGTGAGTGTCTGTGCAATCACAATCAGCACTGCAGTGCCGGAGCAGAGCAAGAGAGAGAGAGAGAATGAAAGAGAGGAGGGAGGAGAGGGAGACAGTGGGAGGAAATGGAGAAAGAGGGAGCGTCAGAGCAAAAAGAGCAGGGGAGTGCGAGTCAAAAGAAGAAAAAGATGATGTTAGTGGAGGCGGGGGGGGGGGGGGGATGAAACAGAAAGGAGTGAGAGCCTGCGTCATCCCTCTGTGTCACAAGGGACATTTCTCTGCACTAGAAATGACTGCACTCAGAGCGGGAGCAGGGTTTGGGAAGGGGGGGAGGTGTCTTTTTAAAACAGCTGAATGAGAGGAAAGGAAGACGCATGCACACATGCGCCACGGTGCAGCTGACTGATTCGGATCACTGTTCATTTACTATCTATCAGGGAACCTTCATGCAAAACTTCTCCTGCAAATATGTCATTTAGATGCAAAGGTTTTACTTTGCATTAAGCTAATATCACAAAGCCAGCTCTGAATTATAGATAGCTACATGCTATCAAAATTATAGTTCAGCTTTGCTGCAGCATCAGATTTCTTTTGAATGTTTTTTGAAAATACCATTTTTGTCTAAACTGAATCTCCATGGCATCCAGTGGGATTTAAAGTTTTATGAGTGGAGGCTGAATTGGAGCTGCCCTAATCCTCCAAGTTTTATCGTTCAGCCTGGATTTTTATTTTTGTGTTTAGTTTACAATTTAATAGATTATCTTTATTTTCTTGAACCAGCTAACCTGGCATATTTTATAACTAACGTGTGTAACATACTACAATACAGTTACAGTGGGAGGCATAAGTCGGCTCTCAGACTCCAGTAAATTAGGAGTACTCACGTTCACTTGTTAACATTTGCAGCATTAGAAATCATGAATAATTTAGACTACTTGCTTTAGTGTATTAAGCGCTGAGATGTAGTGACTATAGGTTTGAATTCAAAAATTTAAAACTGTAAAACATTTTATTTTAGGTTGCACTAATCACTGGACGAAAAAAATTTACCAAGTCTTCGAAATCAGATACCACAGAGCTCAACATTATGAATGTTACATACACTCTACTATAAGCAAAGCTTTTTCTAAAAGAAGAAAAAAAAACAGCTTTTGGAAGACAAAAATATGTATTTAAAACTTAAATTAGAAATAAAACTCAAAATGTTTTATTGCTGAGTTGTAACATAGTCTATATGAAAACACCACATGAACAAGCTAATCTTAATAAGCGATTAGTTGAGCCATTATATAATCAAAATTGAGACCAAGTTTCTTTCAGATTTTGAAATTCACAGGTTGTGGGGATACTGAAAGGGCCATAGAGGCTCTGGTTATACAGACTCAGTCAGGTCCTGAGAGTCAGATGTAAGATGCCAACATGCTCACAACTGGGTGCTACGGTGCTAACAGGTCAAATATATCAGTCTCACAAGGTATTCCATTAGTAGTGCTGGTATTTGGTCAAACAAAATTCTGGACTAATAACATTATAGACCTGTGGGTGGTGCAGAATAAAGAAAAAGTTAAATTTGAATTGATTCTATACTGCAGGTCAGTGAACACAAGAATTAGAAGCACTGATTAATGCGTGAATAAAACTAACATTCAGCTACAGGAAAATTACAAAGGGCCAAGGTTGTTGACCTGACCTCCAAACTCCACAGATCCCATTCTGATCAAACATCTTAAGATGTACCAGTGCAAGCCTAACCCAAAGAAGACTCATCCTGGAACCCATAGGACCCAAAGGATCCACTGCCAGTGTTACAGGACATCTCCAAAGGGATCTTCGTCCTGATGGGCTGTTTTGGTGAAGTCTGGGGGACCTTCACAATGTTTGGGAGTATTCGATGCTAATCAATTCTTTAAGGTCATCTCCTTGTGCTGCTCTGGACCACTTGAAGGAAGTCCTGTAATGAGCACTCTACACTCACCACAGACCTCAAACTTGTGCAGTGAATATCGGCTTCTAAGAAACTGTCCCAACTTCTGTGTTGAGGTTTATTACTGCTGATGGCAGCTGGATCTTCTGCTACAACTCGGAGCCCAAACAGTTTTCAGTTGAAGAGTCCATGCCTGAAGGCAGTGGATCCGGTATGAAGTGTAACTACAGGGAGCACGCTGGTAAGATTATACACAAAAAAAATTAAAGGAACATGATTGTATGCATGTCTGACATGCACTCCAGTGTTTTGAGTTTCTTTTGTTTAGCTCTGTTTGTTGTTTGGGTGTTCTGTTTAGTTTCCCTTCCTGTTGTTTGTGTGTGTAATGTCTGATTCCCTTTGTCAAGTTTTCTGTGTTAGGTCTGCGTGTGTTATGTGAGTCACTTGTTTTATTTTTGACAGTCTTGTATTCCCTGTGCTTTGTGTTTAGTTTTCCTTCCCCTGTGTTATTAGGTTCATTTGTTTCACCTGTCCCCTGTTGTTTCCACTCTCCCTGATTTCCTTGTGCAATCTTCAATTCCAACTTGGTAATTAATCAAAGATACCCAGACAGAGTTTTAATTCTTTTGAAAGCCTGACTCTTAGTCTTGCTCACCCTAATTGGGAAATTCAAAAACCTGTTTTATTTGTTATTATCTATCGTCCACCTGGTCCTTACTCAGAGTTTCTGTCTGATTTCTCAGACTTTTTTTAATCTGATTTAGTGCTCAGTTCAGATAAAAAAATTATAGTGGGTGATTTTAACATCCATGTAGATGCTGAAAATGACAGCCTCAACACTGCATTTAATCTATTATTAGATTCAATTGGCTTCTTTCAAAATGTAAAGGAGCCCACCCACCACTTTAATCATACTCTGGATCTTGTCCTGACATATGGCATTGAAACTGAAGACCTAACAGTATTCCCTGAAAGCCCCCTCCTGTCTGATCATTTCTTAGTAACATTTACATTTACTTTAATGGATTACACAGCAGTGGGGAATAAGTTTTATTACAGTAGGAGTCTTTCTGAAAGTGCTGTAACTAAGTTTAAGGATCTAATACCTTCATTATTATGCTCTTCAGTGCTATGTGCCAACACAGTGCAGAGCAGCTACCTAAACTCTGTTCCCAGTGAGGTAGATTATCTCGTCAATAGTTTTACATCCTCACTGTGTATGACTCTGGATACTGTGGCTCCTCTGAAAAGGAAAGCAACAAATCAGAAGTGCCTGACTCCGTGGTATAATTCACAAACGCGCAGCTTAAAGCAGATAACCCGTAAGCTGGAGAGGGAATGGCATCTCACTAAAGTAGAAGATGCTCATTTAGCCTGGAAAAAGAGTTTGTTGCTCTATAAAAAAGCCCTCCGTAAAGCTAGGACATCTTACTATTCATCATTAATTGAAGAAAATAAGAACAACCCCAGGTTTCTTTTCAGCACTCTAGCCAGGCTGACAAAGAGTCAGAGCTCTGTAGAGCCGAGTATTCCTTTCACTTTAACTAGTAATGACTTCATGGACAGTGGACTCATCTCTGTGCTTGTCCTGTTGGACCTCAGTGCAGCTTTTGATACTGTTGATCATAACATTTTATTACAGAGATTAGAACATGCCATAGGTATTAAAGGTACTGCACTGCAGTGGTTTGAATCATATTTATCTAATAGACTAATAAACCGTTCAGTGGTTTTTCCACCACAAACGCACTTGGTGCTCGACTGAAAAACAGGTTTAAGCTAGCTGGTCTTGAACCAAGAATGCATAATGAAAGGGCGTGACTGCCATCTGAACGTAAAGTTTTCTACCACTGTTTCACTGCATGGTGTGTATTACATGAGAAAAGTGATGCGATTTTCATGGCTGTGAATTGGGTTGGGCCCTAAGCCTGAACTTGCTGCTTTGTATCAGTTCATATCACAGATAAAAGGACGTAAAGTGCGTACTTGTCGTCTTGCTCATAATCGCTGTCTGTGTTTACTTCTGTGCTGCACACAGATGCATCAGTAGTTTTGTTTGGAGCGTAAAATGTGTTCACAGCACAAGAAAGGGGAGCGTGTTCTTCCACGTTTGGGCTCTTTGGCTTCCGTGTCCAGACGAGGACCTGCCCACACTCATGTGTAAAGGATCAGTTCATAAAGGGCGGTGGAAACTCAGACCCATTCTAAACAGGGTTATTATAGTTAAAGAAAACGAACGAAATAATGAAAACTAAAATTGAAAAAACATGTCGTCAACTAAAATAAATAAAAACTAAAATTAAAAGGAAAAAATGATAACTAAAACTGAATTATGAGTTTACAAAACTAAGTAAAACTAACTGAAATTATAGATATTGTCATTTTTTAAAGTCTTGTGGCTTGATATGAAATCATTTTTTCTGCTCTCTGAGTTTAAGCTCGGAGCACCATCGGGCAACTGTATGCGTGTGCGCGCCCTCCTCAACGTAATGGCAGCGGTCGGCAGAGAAAGCAGCAGAGTCCCATATGGAGTTTTTTTTTACTACGATAGCGCAGATAGCAGCGAGTGTCTTGTTGTAGATGATGAAAAATGTGCGGAACACTTCTCATTCAGGAAAAAAACACCAACATCAAAGTCCACCTGAAAAGCGCAGACAGGGCAGCTACGGAAACCACCCTGATCCTACGAATTAACCTGGCGTGCACCTCCGGAGAAATGTGACTACTTGTCGGGTCCACGCAGCCCGCAATGTTGTGATTAACCTGTTTAGTCCTTGTGCGTTTCCAGCTACTCTATCAGTCATATAATAACAATCAGGAATAATAATCAAAGCATCAATATAAGGACTCACAAATGTCAGCAAATTCCTGGAGGGAGACTGCCGAAACTATCGGAATGGATGTGAGGGAATGAAGAAAGTGAAAAAACGGACAAATACAGGGGTTGGACAATGAAACTGAAACACCTGGTTTTAGACCACAATAATTTATTAGTGCCAATACAGCACCAGTTCGTCTTGGGAATGACATATGCAAGTCCTGCACAGTGGTCAGAGGGATTTTAAGCCATTCTT